>JAVJIF010034465.1:0-106198 GCA_038442645.1 Agave tequilana
AGTATTGAGGAGCTTGACGTCTCTTCTTTATGTGATACACGTGTGCAGGGGGAGCTTCACATCTCCACTTATGCATTGTATATTATGCTTTATGTGAGTTAGGGCTTTGTCATCCCTTCTTCATGTAATGCATGTATGCAGGGGAGCTAACTTCACGTCTCTCTCTTCATGAATGTATATCGCATATATGTCTTTATTGTTTGATTTGTTTTCACCCCTTTATTTATGATTTGACAAAAAGGGAGAGAAGTATTTGATGAGTTTATATATGCATGTTTATTGTTTCATTCCCTTGTTTTATACAAAGGGGAGAAAGATTTTGAGATGTTTATGCATATATATTTTGATTAATGATTGACAAAAAGGAGAGAGGTATTTGAGTTTTATGCATGTTTATTTCCTTGTTTTATTCATATATGTTTGTTTAGTTTATGTACTTCCTTGTATATCTTATTGTTTATTGTTATGCATGAGTTAAGGGGGAGTTTCTATGAAGCTTACTTTAATCCATGCATATATAACTCGATGAGTTTTGTCATCATCAAAAAGGGGGAGATTGTTGGCCCAAAGGCCCATCACTATAACTTTGATGATGATTAACTCATATAGTTATAGTACTAATGATCTTGCGTTTGATTAGTGTCAGATATTTGATCAAGATCTTAGTTGGTGTTTAGCTTCAATAAAGATTTAAAGTCAAGTTTTGGAGCTAGAACGTGTTGATTCAAGAGCTTGTGCATCAAGACCACATCAAGTACTCAAGAAGAGTCTAGCTCATTGGATCAAGATTTTGGACCAAGTCAAGAAGGAGAAGAAGACTTTTAGAGAAGATTTCCAAGAAGACTTGTGTCTAGGTTTGTTTATAGTAAGATTTTATTTTTAGATAAAATGTAAATAACAGATTAGTTGGTGGATTGCTCAAGTATCATATACACTCACACACAAGATTTATATGTGTTTTCATTATGGAGTTTTTGTTTTGAAAAATACCGTTTCAGTTTTTAAACTTCAAAGTATACATGTGTTTTACCAAAACCTTATTTAGATCTTAATGTCAAAAATATAGATATTTCATCATATATGTGTAGTGGATCATATCCATACACACTAAGCTTCAAAAGTGTTTAAAATATGTTGTTTTTTATATTTGGAAGAGTTTTGAAAAAATCGGTTTTCAATTTGGAAAAATCATTTCAGAAAAATACAGATTTTTGTTTAAGGCAAAACTTTCATATTACAAAAATAGTTCAAAATGTTTGTAACATGTTTTGATTTTACTCAAACATGTTTGTATATCAAAGTATATACTGAACTTATTTTTGTAGATTTTTAGAGAATTTATGGGATTTTATTAAAGATAAAAGGCAAGTTTTTAATCCATTTAGTGCTGGACTGGCCTTCTGCTGGTCGACCGACGGTCGACCGGGACAGAAGTCGGTCGACCGCTCTGATCGATCGATGTGCACAAACGTGGACAGCTTGGGCCGGTCGACCGGACGGTCGACCGCCAGAGAGTCTCTGCTCTCTGAAAATGGCCCGGTCGACCGGGCGGTCGACCGCTGGGCCATTGCCCAGTTGGCGGTCGACCGGTCGGTTGACCGACCTTCCTAACGGTCGGAAATCCGACCGTTGGCAGTCGACCGGCGATCGACCGTCAGTAGTCTGAACTGCTGAGTAGGCTTCTAACGGCCATTTTTTTGAAGCCTATAAAAGGGGCTTCTCTTGGACTGTTTTACATAAGATTTAAGTGAGTTTTTAAAGCTAGTTTTTCCTACACTTCTAAGTATTTATCTCCACTTGTTTTAGAGCCAAATACTTCCATTTCAAATGGAGAGTTTTCAAGAGTGTTTTGAAAAAGAGTTTTCTTGAGTTTTTCACCACCAAATCAATCTAAGTTTTCTCACATAGACTTGAGCTATCCATTGCTATATCAATCCTATAGGGATCTTGTTGTGAGAGTGATTTTAGGTGATCAAAATGTTTAGATCACCAAGTGTTCTATTCTTGTATTTGAGGAGGCGGACTTGCAGGTTCACGGTGTTTCGAGTTCTAGTGAGAGCTCGGTGTAGAGGTGCGGGCCTCGGCAAGCTTGCGTGCTTGCGTGTGTTTGTTCTTGGCGAACAAGTGAGGGGACTAGTGAGTCCAAGAGTTCTAGTGTGAACTCCCATAGTGTTGAAGGCGGGGACGTAGAGCAAGGGTGCTCGAATCTCGAAACAAATCTCCCGTATTTGCGATTGCTCTCTCTCTATCTCTCACTTGTGTTTTTATCTTACTTGCTTATATTGCTTTCATCTCTATATGCTTGATATATACTTGTACTCAAATTGTCATATGCTTGGGTTGTTTGCTCACACTTGTAATCAACTAAGAGAGCCATAGCGGCACCTCAACTCTTATCTAGAGGGATCTTGAGGAGATAGTCCAGAGCCCTTCACGGGGAATCCGGCTACACTCTTGTGTTATACTTGGTGTGTTGTGTAAAATAGTTTTTAGTTTGCATAATTAGTTTTAATTCCGCATTAATTCACCATTAGATTAGGTAGTCACCTATTCACCCCCCTCTAGGTGATTACATATTCTAGCTCGGAAGCAGGGCTAAAGGCGAAGCTGAATTCAACCACCAAGGCGAAGCTTGTGCACACAAATCTATGAATATCAATCGAAGCAATTCAAAGTATTTTGAAATCTGAACCATCCCATTACAGATTTACAAAAACTTTGAAGGAGGTTTTGTTGACACATTAAAAAGACAAACTCCCGTACAGCTTTTCAACTGGTTAGAACGATGCCCAACTTGTCAACATCTACAAAAGATAAGCCGCGAACAAGCTGATGGCCAACTCAACATATTCCAAGGGACAAAGAAGAAGCTCAGGCCTCGCTGATCCAGTGAAGCAGACGGCAGGCCAAATACTATTTTTTGAGACTGAGTCAGCTCAATACTTAGCCTCGTGCAAGCCCAAGGTGTTAGCCTCACTCCAGAGGCTAAATTATCTAGCTTCACCTTGAAGCCCTTCAAAGCTCAGTAACGAGCCAAGTGCAATCTTCACCTGATGCTCAACATAGCCGCACAAGACTAATTTTCTAACTTCGCTGAAGTCGTGACAGCTCTGATTAAGAGCTTTTAGCCCCGCGTGCAGAGCTAAACCTAACCTCACACGAGGCTACATATAGCCTTGCACAAGGCTTTCTACGCGTTTATGAGAGGGCTGGCCTGGTCAAACTTTTGACCTATTATTTAGTGGGCTAAACCCCACTATGTTAGTGGGTTTAATGCCACTTTAAGTGGGCGGTACATCCGCCTACTTCGCCCCATATTCAGTAGAATAGTTGGGTCAAAAGGCCATTTTTAGCTCACGCGAGCCTGTCCAGTCTCGCAGGCAGCTCACATTTAGCCTAGCGTGAGCATTATAGCCTCACGCGAAGCTCAAAACAGCCTTCGGCGTGAGGCTAGCTGACTGTTGTCAGTCGTGGCTGAATTCTAGGGGCGATTACACCCCTCCAGAGCCTATAAATAGCTCATTTGAGAAAGAGCTTGGGACAGGAAAGCAGGGAGGGAGAAAAAAAGGAGGCAATCAAGGCAAGGTAGAAGAGGCAGAAGAGGAAAAGTAGAGAGATAGCATCGGCATGAAGCATCAAAGCTAAAGGCATCGAGGGAGCTAGTAAGGCTAACTTTTCCTTGTTTTCCCAGAAGCTTTAGGGAATTAATTCTCTAAGTTTAGGGTGTTAATACCCTAAGGCCTTCCTCCCTTTCAAGGAATCTCCAAAATCAGGCGAGAAGGAATTTTCAGGCAATAGCTTTCAAAGATCGATCGCTCACATCGTCAATGGGACAAAGTGATCGCGCGCTGATCAGACTCCCACCGGCACAGTTCCCCAGAAATATCAGAGGAGATCTACTTATAATTTTTCTTTTAATTACTTGTAATTTCACTCCTCAATTCTTTTTGTAAGTTTTCTTTTCATCGCATTTTCAATGGAAAACATACCTCTTCCCTATTAACATTTTTATGCTCCCCAATATGAATAGGATTATGTAAGATCCTAACATGAAATTTCTCCTGATTATATGACCAATCTTAGGATATCATCACAGAGTCATATTGATATAAACCTTGGTCCAACAATGGAATATGATTTTATGGAATGGATGATTTGGGCTCAACAATGAAAGGAATAGGAACCGATACTGACTCGGGAATAAAACTCAAATCAAGTTTAGATTTGAGAATGGGAGTTGGTTCAAGAGTTTTGTCCAAATCAAAGAATTGAATTTCACATTCATTTTCTAACAATGGAATGTGACTGTCCAAAATAGGTGGTTCGTGTTCAACCTCTATAGGGATAAAAATCTGTGTTGACTTTAGAATTAGGTCCAAATCAGGTAAAAATACCAAAGTCAGCATAGATTTTAAAAAGTGGAGCTGAATTACAACATTAGGAATTTGTGTCACATTCATCTTCAAGTTCAATCTCATTGAAATAAAAATTTGCCAATTTGTTAATGGGTTGATATTGGTCAAGTTTAAAGTTTTGTGATGAAATTGAATCTTGATTACAATCTTCAAGATACCATGATTCTTTGTCAATATGGCTAGGAAATCAGGAATGATCAAAATTGTGTTCGGTAGAGTTTTCTCATTCCTATCATTAATTGTGTTGATCAAATGACTCCTTTACTTCTAGTCTATTTAGAGATTGAGTCACATTATTTTCGAACTGAATCAGGTCTTCCGTACTCTTTTCTAAGTCAATAGGTTCTTCTTGCTATGGTTGGACTTGAAAATTAGAGTAAGGATCTTGGATTTGGGAATTGTTTGGGCGCATGAGTTCAATTGAATTTGCAATTGTCGTGTGGACTCAAGGAAAGCTTCAAAAGTCTTTTATAAAGAAGATTTTTCTTCTATAGATTGGTCTTGGTATGGAGTATATGAAGCTATTTGTTGGTAAGATTGTTGATAATAACACTCAGGAGAGTTGTATCCCCACTGACTCGGTAAAAAGTGGTGATAATTGTCCCATTCTTGTTCATAATATTAGGATTGGGGCATATATTGATTCGGATCAGACTAATCTGACATACTTGGTTGGTTAAAGTTATGTAATGCCGGGTTGGTAATATCCGAATTGAAAGAGGTTGGGCTGAAGTATGGATCACTATATGCGTTGAAAAAATTATAATTATAATCCATATCACAAAGATATCAAACAAAAACAAACAAATAAAACAAAAGAAAGCAAAAATCTAGCCTAAGTTAGGGTAGAGCTTAGATCTAGACGACTCCTAACTGTTGATTATCCACCGGAGGTATATTTCAGAACCTGACCACAAGTTAATCGGCTAGGTAGGGACAAGATTGGTGTGAGGTATCCGCGCTTAAAGCGACGAGCCTAATTATGCCAAACCACGAGCCTTCGAGGTTTCGTCCCTCAATGCCTACCTTCGACACTGATTTGGCAAGAGTCAACTTCTAACAATTTTTCCCTTAAGACAATTCCTATTTGAGTCCGAGATGTCCCCAGGCTGGGTTAGTGAGTGAGGAGATAGGTTGTGGGCTAAGGGTGGGTAATGACTTTCCCATCTTATCTTGTTAAAGAATATGCTCTTAATTTTTTTAGTGCAGTGTACAAGTATAAAGCAAAAGACAATACTCAAGCAAAATAAATCACTCAAAATATATTTCCTAAACTATATGTAATATACACATACCTTTACTCCAGCACTCTTCAACAGTAATGTAAAAAGTAACGAATTAGGCACGGGCCCTAAGATGCAAGGGTCTACACATTTTTTAGTATTTACAAGCAACCACATTGCTATTGAGGTTAGAAACATGAACAGAGTGAGTTAATAGATAAACTAATAACTGCAGAGAGCTAATCTCTGAAATTCAAGCAACCTGTAAGAAAACAGTTAGTAGTTCACAATTATGGGCTCTGATGCTCTATCTTCTTGGACAGAGGCACAAGGTAGCAATATGTCTACTGAATCTCCTATTTTTTTTTAAAATCAACCCCTGTACACAATAACAGAGAAGAAAAGGGATTAATTCGTTAAAGTAAATAAAAAAGAAAGAAAACTTACCGTCCCTCCACGACAACGATGCTAAAATTTGATCGACCCAAACCTGCGCAGAAAAATACCACGTTTAGAGAAGTGCTTAGTCCTCAATGCTACCGCTATAATAAGTGGCTATGCGGGTCGCGATCCACAGGGAGGGACACGATGGAAGCATTGTGTAAGTTTCTTCTTTTAATTTATTAAAACTAGTTAATACTTATCTTCTCAGTTTATAAAAAGAAAGAAAAAATTGTTAAGTTAAGAAGGAGATGGTAGAAGAAGAGATGGTGGTGGTGTTGTTTTATTTGCAAATAAAAGGAAACAAATGAAGAAGAGAGTTAGTGCAAAAATTAGAAAAAAAAAGAAATAAAAGAAGAGCACTTACCTCTACTGTTTGATTCATAATGAAAATTTATCTTAGTGTGAAGTAAAAAAAGTAGTAGAAAGAAATACATTGAATGCGATGCTTGGCCAGATTGAGTACGATGAAGAAAAGTAGGCTCCATTGATTGTCGCCTTCAATATAAGATTCTTGAGAAATGATTATAATACTATCACTTTACAATAACTTTTCCTCTCTTTTAATCTTGAAACTCTCTCTAATCCAAGCTAATAAGAAGGCATGATTAAAAAGAAGACATGAAGAAAATAAATAAAAATAAATAGAGCAATTGAAGCAAGTAAAATAAAAAAAATTGAAGAAAAGAATAGAAAACCTTTATTGAAGTTGTCACCAGGTGTGCATGTATATGTGGTGCATGTTTCTTGCGAAACATGGATTCCAATCTCTTGTGATCCATAGCATATTGGCCCAAAGTGGACCTCAAACAATCTACACTTTTCTTCAACATGCATATATCATTTTTAATACTTGAAGACAAAGTGGAGCAACTAACATATTTATCAATAGAAGAAGAAGCAATAGGAACATGACAAACATGAGTATCAAAATAATTTTTCAAAGAAGAGTTTTCTTTTGAAACAAATTCCAATTCTTTTGAAATCAAATCAATTTTATTTTTCAAGGAATTATTCTCTTTTATAACAAAATCAAGTTTTGAAGAAAACCTCATTTTTTCTCAAAACATCATCACAATTACTTTTATTTTTCAAAATTTTATTTTTCTTTAAGGCAAGGTCAAGTTGAGTTTTCACGGAGTTTCTTTCACTTGAAATCTCAACCCTTTCTTGTAAAACCATGTTTAGTTTTGAAAACAAGTCCTTATTTTTCTTCTTTTAATTTAAAACTTTTCTTTTTCAAAACTTGTACTTTGCTAGCAAGTTTTCACAAACAATAGATAGTTCTTCATTCAAAGCATCGGCATCCATAATGTCATCTCCTGAAGAACTAGCACAATCATCTAGTTGAGTATCCGAATGTACCTCAAGGGAGTCATTCCCTTGGACAATGTAGCAAGCTTATTCAGATTCTTCTCTACTAGATTCCTTCTCCACATAATTCGTCGTTTGAAGCTCAGGAGAGGTCAATGTGTTGTACACTGCAAAAGCGAAATCATAATAAGAAACAGTAATAAGATAATCTTTGCTAAGAGTGCGCCTAAGTGTCTCTAAGGCTTGTGCATTGGCTTCTATATGCTTGTTATTACCAAGATAAGATTTCTTGGTAGTAGCAAAGTAAACATGAATTCCTAGGGTTTTTAAATAGGCACTCATTCTAAGTATTCATATATCGATATTGGAAACATCAAACATGGGAGGGATCATGAAATCCATAAGTGTATAAACTATATGTGTGCAAATGCAAATATAGATTAGCTAACCAAGATCTCACTCCTAGGTGGTTAAACCTAATATCAGGAGCGTAGGCACTGATACCAATTGAAAATACACCTAGAGGGGGGTGAATAGGTGTATGGCTAATCTAATGACAAATGATGGAGAATTAAAAATTAAATTGTAACACACCATGTGTAACCAAAGAGTGTAGCTGAATTCCGGTGACGGGCTCTGGACTATCTCCTCTTGATTCCTCTAAATAAGAGTTGAGGTGCTATATGAAGCTTTCATTGTTCAACACTAGTGGGGCACACGATCAATACCAAGCATAAATATAATATGAACAATATGATGCAATGCAAGATATAAGAGAGAGAGTTTAGAGATAGTGGACCAGTCACAAACACCGAGATATGTTTCGAGGTTCGAGCCACTACTCTACGTCCCCGCCTTCATACAGAAGGATTTTCACTATATGTCCACACAGGACCTCCCACACAGGGGACCTCCACTGTGAATTTGAAAAATACAAACTAGGAGTACACAACTCCTCTCTCTAATAAAACCACCTCTACACAAAGAGGGATGGGCACTAAGCCAAACCGCAACAACAATCACCTCTACATAAGAGGGATGAACACAAACTCAAAGCAAAGGAAAGTTTATAACTTGGTGATCACAATAGACCACAAACCAATTTTCCTTGCAAAAAAAGAATTACAAGAACTCTTTCTTCTCCACAAAATAACTCTCAAACTAAATTCTAAAAATTACACTTAAAATTTGAAAAAGAAAACTAGAGAAAACTATAAGCTTTGATCTCTCCTTGGAGATGCCCTTTCCCTATGCCCTGCCTCTCTATTTATAGTAGAAGTAGTGATAGACTTCTGGTAGAAGTGCAACCATCTTTAGAACTTGAATTTGAGCATTAAATATTAAGATTAAATCCTATCTCTCGACTTGAGGAGCAAGCTATTTCTGAATTTTAATCCTCCCTAATCTTCAAATTTGATTTGATTAATTCAGAATTTTATGTGGAACTTCAATTCTGATCTGCCGCTTGTTGGAGTTTTGATTGCTGAATATGACTTAACAAACATCGGAACTAGAAATAGTGGTCAACATAAAAATTATAGCTCCTTAAGTCCTCTTTCTGGAACATCTTAAATCATTAGATTTGAGCTTCTGTAGTGAAAGTTATGCTCAAAATGTTAAAAGGTATTCAGTCTGAATCCGAGTCTAAATTGATTTAGAACTCCGAATTTTCTTTGATTTTCCTCCTTATATCCAAATATGATTGCTTTATCTCATCCTTTGATCTCATCTCTATCCATTTATCTTCAACGAAATCAATTGGGTCTTCAAAAATTTATCTTCTCTTTTGAATTTAGGCTGGTATTATCTTATCTGATATATCCGATCTTCAGATAAGATGGCTTCTAGAAGCTCTAGTTTTGAATAGATTCCCATTGATTTGAACTTTGAATTTAATTGGATAGGATTTATGCTTATCTTCTCTCTATCATATCCTGCATGAATTTAGATATTAAGGCAAGTGAGTTGTAGGAATTATTACAGAATAAATGTAGGAATGTAGTAATAACTATGCAATATATGTGTCCAAACAATGCGCATAATGTACTGTGACAAAATTTAAGGGCAATTTTTCAAAAAAAAAATCCTGACTTTATAAATAATTTCAAAAGGCAACCTCTCCCAAAAATATTTCCAGAAATCGATTTTTTACAGGTCATGTCAGCGTCACGTCAGTTCTGACAGCTAGCGTGGCGCTATCGCCGGCGGGGGCTTGGTTCGATCGGTGTTGCCATATGCCTTTTTTGGTTGACCGGGGTTGGCAACCCCAGTCGTCACCCCCGCCAAGCTATTTTTTTTTAAATTTCTGACTTAACTGTGGTTTGCAACCTCAGCCAAGTCAGAATTGGGCAATTTAGGCAATTTTTTGGATTGGCAGTCCAGAGCCTTCCTAGTTGTATGCACCAATATCACCAATATCACAGAAATATTCAAAATATTCAACTTGTATAAATCCTGAGATATTAACATGTATACACCAATATCACGATCCGTATACTGCATCACAAATATCACACCTGTATAAATCTCAAAATAGCTTAAAAATTTAAACAATTATCACAATTACACAACATCACAGTATCACAACTCATATCACATTTGTCACGATATCACAAATAACACATATATATCCAAACATCTCAAAAATCATATCATATCCATCAATAACATTCACATATCATATCCAAATATCTCAAAATTTCATTAAATTTCCTAAAATATCCAGATACAAGTACCAAAAAGAAAATCAACACAAAACAAGATAATACAAGTAGTACTCATCCTCGTCCTCGTCCTTGCCCACGCTAACACCTACGTGCAGGGGCAGCTTGGATGGTTCTGCCTTCTCATCAGCTCCTCGATACCATTGAAAAGAGAAATCACCTAGAGGGGGGGGTGAATAGGTGATAAGGCTAATCTAAAAACTAAATGCGGAATTTAAAACTAATTGCAACAACACTTCGTACAACCAACGAGTGTAGCCGAATTCCCCGTGAAGGGCTCTGGACTAACTCCTCTTGATTCCTCTGAATAAAAGTTGAGGTGCTATATGAAGCTCTCGTGGTTAAGTACAAGTGAGGCACACAAACACACAAGCATACAAAAGATACGGTAATATGAATCAATGCAAGAAAACACAAACATACACAATGTGATATGATATGAATGATGCAATGCATAACACAAATAAAGAGAGAGAGTTTAGAGATAATGGATCAAAACCAAACACAAAGATATGTTTCGAGGTTCGAGCACCTAGCTCTACGTCCCCGCCTTCACCGAGAAGGATTTCTAATCCACTATCTTGTCCACCGAGGACTCCCACCGAGGGAACCTCCACCGAGGAGGATTTTGTACAACAAGGGAGTACCGAACTCCTCTCTCAAACAATACAACCTCCACCGAGGCAAACAAACACCACCTCACACACGAGGGGTAGGCCCATAGCCAAACAACCACAAATCATCTCTACCGAAGAGGGATACAAATAAACACCAACTCCACCTCACCAAGAGGGAGCAAACAACAATCTCAACCTCTACCAAAGAGGGAGCAAACCAACAACCCAAATCAACCTCTACCAAAGAGGGATACAACAAATCAAGGGTTTACAACTTGGAGGTTTCCACAACCTCAACCAATATCTTTTTCCACAAACAATTGATCCTAATAGAATAGGATAGAAGATAACTCATGTGTGGAAAAAAATTAGAGTTTGGAAAACAAAAACTCAAAGAAAAAAACTTGGGAAAACTCTTGTAAAAGATAGAAATGAAGAACAATACAAATCTCCCAATTTTTCTATTTTCTTTGATTTTTTCAAAAACTCTAAAACAAATAAGATGAATCCTTTTTGGCACAAAAACACTTTTAAAAACTTGTTTAAAACACTTGTATATGAGAGAAATTTTGGCTCTTAAAATCTTAGTCAAAAACTCAAAACAATGGGGCTTAAATAGCCCCTAACAAAAACTAGCCGTTGGCTGGATTTTTCAGCCAGCACGGCTGGCGGTCGACCGCCCGTCGACCGCCAACGGTCGAAAAATCGACCGTTGGGGAACTGCGGTCGACCGGTCGGTCGACCAAAGTTTTCCAGAGAGCAAAGCTCTCTGGCCGGTCGACCGCCTGGTCGACCGGCCCAGTTCCCTGGCCAAACGTGCACAAACCTGTGAACGTCGGTCGACCGACCGATCGACCGACTCTGGGTACGGTCGACTAGCCCGGTCGACCGCCAGAGCCTAGCAGCCAGGTTTCTGGGTCTGAAAAACTTGTTAAAAAATATTATAATAAATCCCATAAATCTTCTAAAAATCCATAAAAATAGTTTTATCATATTACATGGATATACAAACATGTGATAAAAATTTTAACACAAATTTCAAACATTATGGACTATTTTTGTGTCTAACAAATTTTATCAAAAACCAAAAACTGTATTTTACCAAACATGGATTTTTCAATAGGAATCTGATTTTTCCTAAAACTCATTGAAATACAAAAACATGATACTTAAACACATTTAGGCATGTTGCATATGGACATAGGTCCAATATACATGAAACATATACATATCATAGTTTTTGTCTTTAAATCCAAAAATATGTTTTGTCAAAAATACCAAAACATAAAACATGTGTGTTGTGAACTTGAGCATATCAACTATCTAATCTTTACAAATGGATCTAAACACACTAAACTATGGATACCTAAGTCTTCTTGACGATCTCCATCTTCAAGTTGACTCAATCCAAAACGTGATCCTCCGAGCTTGACTCCAACGAGTGCAATGTATGAACTTGATGCTCGAGCTCTGGAATCACCATGTGAAAGCTTCCAAAACATCTTATTGAAGCAATCACCAACTAATATCTTGGTTAATGATCTTAAACTAAACATCACAAGATAATTAGTAAATATAACTACATGAGTTAATCATCATCAAAACTAGAGTGGAAGGCCTCTGGGCCAACAATCTCCCCCTTTTTGATGATGACAAAACTCATGGAGTTATATATGCATGGATTAAAGTTAAGCTTCAAAGAAGCTCCCCCTTAACTCATGCATAGCAATAAACAATAAATATGCAATGAAAGCTCATAAACATGTATGCATAGACATGCATAAAACAAGGTACCAAATATAAAAACATGCTCTTGATACCAAATATATGAAATGCATCATGCATAAAACGTGCTCTTGATACCAATAAAAACATGCTCTTAAATAATGCTCTTGATACCAATTAAACAACAAACTAATAAATAAAACAAAACATGCATATAAAACATGCATATAAACTCAAATACTTCTCCCCCTTTTTGTCAATCATCAACAAAGGGGTTAAAGTAAAAACAAAACATTCTTCTCTCCCTTTTTGTTCGAAACAAAGAATTAACAAAAAGGGTCAAACAAACAAATCAATATAAATTTTCATGGACACCAATTAAAAGAAATAGATCAATAGATACCAATGAAAATAAATAAAAATTTGATACCAATTGAGTAAACAAATAAGCATCTTGATACCAATTTTGAGAAAACAAATACAATCTTGATACTAATTTAAAGTATTATTCTTTTTAAACATATGATACCAAATTGAAATTATTATTTTCGATCATAAAGCAAGGGAGTGGAATACAAAACCAATGGTAAACCAAATACCAATTGAAAGATAAAATACGAGTTTTCTCCCTCTTTATGAAATACCAATTAAAACAATATCTAAGCTTGTATTAGAATACCAATTGAAAACTAATCAATTGAAACATGATGATCATTAAAACTCAAGCTTAGCATAAACAAATATATGTATGAAAAATTAGATACCAATCGAAATTGATACTATTTGAAGAGTAAGTATACATACATAAAAATATATGAGTATACAAGAAATGTCAATATTAATACCAATTGAAAGAATCCAATGATACCATTGAAACAGCAGTAATATCAAGAGTATATCTCATATAACCTACCACCCATTCATGCTCAAGTTTAAAATGATTTTCAATAAAGAACATACAAGGCATGGACTCCCATCCAACCGCCCGTTGGAAGGTAGGGGTTTTTAAAAATAGATTTGAAAATATAGTACGTTTGAAAACATCTACCATAACAAAGAATACGAACTAGTTAAATGGAAAAACTTGTTAACTAGTACGAAATCCTTCAAGTAAGGAATAAAACAAAAATATTTTTCATGAAACACATGTAAATCACATGGCACTAAACACTAAAAATCAATAAGGCACATATCAAACTCATGAAAACAAAATCATGAGAAACCGTCAAATATGGTGAGTGTACAAGTGTAATATGAAACACATAATCATGAAAATATTCAATTAAGCTCATGTGGAATTCCTTTAAACATGAAAACATGAAACATGGATAAAATAGGAATACAAGTTAAATGCATGAATCATCAAAACTAGACTATACTAGCACTTCTAATGGGTACAAATAAGCATTCAAGTCCAAACATATAAAGATTTATTTGTGGCCCACTATATGTACAAGTATATATCCTAGTTTTAATGAAAACTAACATTTAAACATATATTCAAAGCATGAAGCATCAAAACGAGACATAAATAAACATGATAAACATAAACATGATCATTATGAAAATCCACATGTTATTAGAGCTATGAAATACATAATAGCTAAACAATGGTGAGAACACAAAAATAATGGTCCATATTAAACATGGGTGTCTCAAATGCTATATATGCATGTCAATGGTCTAATAAACATGGCATTATCATAATAATCTATAAACATCAAAACATGCTATAAACAATGACCATAAAAAGCATGTAAATATAAACGAGAGTTAGAGATCGATACCAAAACTGATGAAGGCACCTCTCTAGTTCTCCAAACCAAGGTGGTCCTCCCACCAAACTCCCCTTGAAAGTGATGCATCCATATAGTCATCATGAAGCTCGAATGCAGCCACTCCAAGGTACCGCAACTCTCACGTCATGCGAGAGCCCACACCTACATCAAATACCATAGGGGTGGTCTTTGGTACCCATACTCTTTTGGGTCCATGGGGGTTAGTACCATTTCTAACCCAAACAAATTTATTTGCTAAATTAGAAACATGTATTCTATCATAACAAAATTTAGTAAGGTGGCCCTTACGTCCACAATGTGTACAAGTGTACATATGAGCATACAAGTGTGATGGGTGTGTACGTGAGGATCATGTGTATGCCGTGGAGGGTGTGCATGCAAAGATGGAACTTGTTTCTTTCGAACCAAGAATTCCAAGCGTGTATGATTCAAAGTACATTGGCTCAAAGTGGAACCCAAACAATCAACACTCTTCTTAAGCATAGATATATCATTTTCAATTATAGAAGAGGTGTGGCATGCAATAGGTGTTCTAGATGGAACTATTCTAGCATGGCAAACATGTGCATCTATATCATTTTGCAAAGAAATATTTTTCTTTAAACACACTTCTAAATCTTTTGAAATAGAAACAATTTTCATTTTTAAAAAATCATTCTCTTTTAAACAAAATTAACTTTTGAAGACAAGTTTTCATTTTTCTTCAAATAATTTCACAATCATTGTTATTTTTCAAAACTTCATTCTCTTTTAGGGTAAGGTCAAGCTTAGACTTCAATGAATCCCTTTCATTAGAAATCTCAACCTTCTCTTGCAAAACCAACTCAAGTTTTGAAAACAAATCCTCTTTTTCTTTATTTATTTTACAAGTTTTCTTTTTCAAAATTTTATATTTTTCAAGGAAGTTCTCACAAACAATAGATAACTCTTCATTTAAAGCATCGACATCCATACTATCATGATCATCAAGTGAAGAGCTAGCTCTATCTAGTTGAGTATCCGAATGTACCTCAAGGGAGTCATTCCCTTGGACCATATAACATCGTTGTTCGGATTTGTCTCCACTAGATTCATCCTCCGGTTGAATTGGCATTTAAAGCTTGGAGGTGGAGGTGGTCAACATATTCCACACTGCAAAGGCGGAATCAAAATTAGAAACAAGCATAAGATAATCTTTGGAAAGCGTGCTTCTAATACCTCAAGGGCTAGTGTATTGGCCCTTATATGATTGCTATTACCAAGATAGCATTTCTTGGTAGCGGCAAGGAAAACATGCAAGCCTAGGGTTTGTAGGTAAATGGACATCTTAGTCTTCCAAACAACAATGTTGGAAGAGTCAAACATAGGTGGGGTCATGAAGTCCATGAGTGTGTGCAAATGCAAATGATAGATTAGCAAATCAAGATCTCACTCCTAGGTGGTTAAACCTAAGTATCAGGAGCGTAGGCTCTGATACCAATTGAAATCACCTAGAGGGGGGTGGGGGTGAATAGGTGATAAGGCTAATCTAAAAACTAAATGCGGAATTTAAAACTAATTGCAACAACACTTCGTACAACCAACGAGTGTAGCCGAATTCCCCGTGAAGGGCTCTGGAGTAACTCCTCTTGATTCCTCTGAATAAGAGTTGAGGTGCTATATGAAGCTCTCGTGGTTAAGTACAAGTGAGGCACACAAACACACAAGCATACAAAAGATACGGTAATATGAATCAATGCAAGGAAACACAAACATACACAATATGATATGATATGAATGATGCAATGCACAACACAAATAAAGAGAGAGTTTAGAGATAATCGATCAAACGCAAACACAAAGATATGTTTCAAGGTTCGAGCCCCTAGCTCTACATCCCCGCCTTCACCGAGAAGGATTTCTAATCCACTATCTTGTCCACCGAGGACTCCCATCGAGGGAACCTCCACCGAGGAGGATTTTGTACAACAAGGGAGTACCGAACTCCTCTCTCAAACAATACAACCTCCACCGAGGCAAACAAACACCACCTCACACACGAGGGGTAGGCCCGTAGCCAAACAACCACAAATCACCTCTACCGAAGAGGGATACAAACAAACACCAACTCCACCTCACCAAGAGGGAGCAAACAATAATCTCAACCTCTACCAAAGAGGGAGCAAACCAACAACCCAAATCAACCTCTACCAAAGAGGGATACAACAAATCAAGAGTTTACAACTTGGAGGTTTCCACAAACTCAACCAATATCTTTTTCCACAAACAATTGATCCTAATAGAATAGGATAGAAGATAGCTCAAGTGTGAAAAAAAATTAGAGTTTGGAAAATAAAAACTCAAAGAAAAAAACTTGGGAAAACTCTTGTAAAAGATAGAAATGAAGAACAATACAAATCTCCCAATTTTTCTATTTTCTTTGATTTTTTCAAAAACTCTAAAACAAATAAGATGAATCCTTTTTGGCATAAAAACACTTTTAAAAACTTGTTTAAAACACTTGTATATGAGAGGAATTTTGGCTCTTAAAATCTTAGTCAAAAACTCAAAACCATGGGGCTTAAATAGCCCACCAACAAAAACTAGCCGTTGGCTGGATTTTTCAGCCAGTACGGCTGGCGGTCGACCGCCCGGTCGACCGCCAACGGTCGAAAAATCGACCGTTGGGGAACTGCGGTCGACCGGTCGGTCGACCGAAGTTTTCCAGAGAGCAAAGCTCTCTGGCCGGTCGACCGCCCGGTCGACCGGCCCAGTTCCCTGGCCAAACGTGCACAGACCTGTACACGTCGGTCGACCGACTCTGGGTACGGTCGACCGGCCCGGTCGACCGCCAGAGCCTGGCAGCCAGGTTTCTGGGTCAGAAAAACTTGTTAAAAATTATTCTAATAAATCCCATAAATCTTTTAAAAATCCATAAAAATAGTTTTATCATATTACATGGATAGACAAACATGTGATAAAAATTTTAACACAAATTTCAAACATTATGGACTATTTTTGTGTCTAACAAATTTTATCAAAAACCAAAAACTGTATTTTACCAAACATGGATTTTTCAATAGGAATTCTGATTTTTCCTAAAACTCATTGAAATACAAAACATGATACTTAAACACATTTAGGCATGTTGCATATGGACATAGGTCCAATATACATGAAACATATACATGTCATAGTTTTTGTCTTTAAATCCAAAAATATGTTTTGTCAAAAATACCAAAACATAAAACATGTGTGTGTTGTGAACTTGAGCATATCAACTATCTAATCTTTACAAATGGATCTAAACACACTAAACTATGGATACCTAAGTCTTCTTGACGATCTCCATCTTCAAGTCGACTCGATCCAAAACGTGATCCTCCGAGCTTGACTCCAACGAGTGCAATGTATGAACTTGATGCTCGAGCTCTGGAATCACCATGTGAAAGCTTCCAAAACATCTTGTTGAAGCAATCACCAACTAATATCTTGGTTAATGATCTGAAACTAAACATCACAAGATAATTAGTAAGTATAACTACATGAGTTAATCATCATCAAAATTAGAGTGGAAGGCCTCTGGGCCAACAAGAAGGTCCCGGCTCGTCTTGCGCATCAAGGGGCTGAGAAGGTCGCGGTCATTGGTATAATGATGTTGGGTCACCTGAAGGGTGTGCAATATGGCCCCGTGCTAGCACCTCCCTCATGAAAGCGAGAACCTTATGGAGTATCGATACCCTCTCAGTCTCATTCAGCAAAGCCTCCACCATCTCCGTCGTACGCACAAATCCATTAATCTATATCATAAATTTTAATATTATAATAGTAGCATATCACAAATTTTAATAGAGTTGAGGATTGTGTTAGATATTACTAGTTGTCGCTCATGTATAATAGCAGGCTGATATCCGTTCGATGCAGTGACACACAGAATAATTCAGCGATGAGTGATCTCCTAATACCATCTCATATAGTCTGAGAGTAATGTGAGGGGATACATCTGGCTCTAAACCTCATTGGATTGATCATCTCATCAGCCGATGTAAGTGAAAATACACCTAGAGGGAGGGTGAATAAGTGTAATGCTAATCAAATACAGAATAACAATAATCTATGTTAAATGATGCAAATCAGTCACTCAAAATAAGAAATGAAGCTGAATTTACCGTGAAGGGCTCTAGAATTCCTCCTCTAATATTCCTTTAGATTATGAATTGAGATGCTCAATTGCCTTCTTGTTGAGATGAGTAAAGACCGACAAATGAGAATGACGAATGTAATGCAATGAATAGAATGTACAAGTGAAGAAACAACACAAGAGTAAGCAATGTAAAGAGATAGAGATCAAGACAAGTAGTCGCAAACACTAAGAAATTATTTCAAGATTTGAGCCATCGCTCTACGTCCCCGCCTTTACCACCGTGAAGGATTTCACTATCCATAATAGGATCTTCCAAAGGGACCGTACAACAAGAAATTACAATTGTCTACACAAAACCAGAGTGCACAAGTCCAACATTCAATCCTCTACATAAGAGGTAGCATAAACCCAATGAGGTTTATAAAGCTCTTGATAATCACTAGATCCCAAACACTCACTTCTTTACAACTTCCTATAGAGTAGATATAAATTGAGGCTCAAGGAGTTTGTGAGAGTAAAAATTCAGTTGAAAGAATTTAAGAGCTGAAAAACCAATTGAAATGGCTTTGGAAGTGATAGCACTTGAAAACTAGAAGCTTGAAAACTTTTCTCTTTAGAGCAAATTGATTTTCAATGTATTTCTCAAAAACTTGTAAAACTTGTTGTCTCAAACCAATCCCTATGACCCATATATATAGGCAACTCATAAACCCTGTTAGAATGGCTTATCAGGTCATTAGGGAAGAGATTTGACCCATAGAAAGCAAAATGCCCATTGAAAAAGTCAGAAGAAAAGATAGATTTGAAACTAGCCATTATGGGCTTTTGACAGAACTTCGGTTGACCGACTGGTCGGCTGATAGTTCATTTCTGAACTAGCCATTAGGCTCGGTCGACTGGACTCTGTCAAAAAAATATTGCATATAGTGGTCGGTCGACTGCCCCCAACAAAAACTTGGTTGGAGCCAGTCGGTCGATCTATCAGTCGAGGGATTAGCGGTCAATCGGTCGGTCACCGAAAGACGTGCACAACATGCACAACCTCAGCCAGAGGCTCGGTCGAACACTCGGTCGACCGATTTGGCCTATGATAGGCTACGATCGACCAGTCGGTCGATCGATCTAGGCCAAAAATCATTTTTCTGAGTATTTTGAAATGCAAACTATTTTTTAAAAATTTTTTTATGTTGAATTTTAAGAGATATAGCCATGTATAGGCAATGGAATACATGTTCTAAATAGGATATAAAATTTTGAAAAAAATTAGAAATATGTCTCAAGTACCTAACATGCAAAACACCAATACGGAAAAAACTAGTATTTTAAAAACGTGTATTTTTATGTGTGTGACTTCTTAAGCATCAAATCTATATTCTACACCTTTAAACATACTATTTTCTTACAAGGCTTTATACAACTATAAGAGTTTTCAAGTGGGCTTCTCCAATAGCGATATCAAGCGCGTTTGAGCTTCAATTCCTTCTTAAATAGTCTTGAGTCTTTATATACCTTCCTTTTAAGGAAGAAAACTTCTTGAATCCTCTTGAACCCTGAAATGTACTTAAACACTTGAACTTAATTAGTACTAAATAACCACATACATTTTCTTATCATCAAAATAAGAAATCGGTGATTGTAACCTTAGGCCAACAGTCTCCCCCTTTTTGATGATAACAAAACATATGAGTTATTTAAAATAAATGATAGAAAAGAGCTTGGAAAAGCTCCCCCTCAAGTTATGCTATCTATCAAGTACAAAAATCATTATGACTACAAATAGATTTGTCAATGTAAGAAAGTCACATAAATGCATATATGAAGAATATATCAATTTAGAATAATATGCATAAATAGCCTACCATCCTTTCATACCTCCTTCCTCCAAAAACATTATGCAATGAATGGAAACAATGAATCATGGCATTACAATAAGCATGATTATGAAAATGGATATACATAAAGTTCATGATATACCAAAACAAGAAACTCAAAACTCAACTATCAAATACCAAAAACATTATCATAACTCAAATATCATAACTCTCAAATAGCTCGCCCCTTTTTTGTCATGCTTCAAAATGAAGTAAAATACACACGAAATGAAAACACATGAAATCATGAAGGATACAAAGAAAAACACATGAAATCATATGAAATAAACATGAAGCAATATCAAAACTCATGAATGCATAACGTAAACATTTAACTCACCACAAATGAATGAAAATCTATCATAATCTAGTGGTTTAGTAAAAATGCTCACAAGTTGAAAATCGGTGGAAACATAATCAATTTCAATATCTCCTTTCTCATAGCGATCTCTAAGAAAGTGATATCGAATCTCTATGTGTTTGGTTTTACTATGTTGATTTGCATTCTTGGTCATATGAATAGTACTAGTGTTATCACAAAATATTTTAATATGATCATAATGCAAATCATAGTCAAGGAGAGTATGTTTCATTCAAAGGACTTGTGCACAATAAGCTCCGCCGTAATATACTCAGCCTCGGCGGTTGAGAGGGCTACGAAATTTTGTTTCTTGAAAAACCATGAAACAAAGCAATTTTCTAGAAATTGACAAGTTCTACTAGTGCTCTTCCTATCCACTCTACAACCGACATAATCGGTATTCAAAAAACCCGTCATTGAAAATTATCCGATCTTTGGATACCACAAGCTGATTCCAATAGCGCCCTTAAGATATCTAATAATGAGTTTTATAGCAAACAAGTGAGACTCTTTAGGATAAGATTGGAATCTAGCACATAAACAAACACTAAACATAATATCCGGCCTATTAGCCATCAAATAAAGCAAACTACCAATTATGCTTCTATAGAGTTTACGTCAATGTTCTTACCTTGTTTATCCTTGTCAAGCTTTATTGTGGTAGCCATGGGAGTCTTGCTTGTCTTTGCATCTTCAAGCCCAGATTTCTTGATAAGCTCTCTTGTGTATTTGGCTTGATTTATGAAAATTTCATCACTCCTTTGCTTGATTTAGAGTCCAAGAAAGTAGTTGAAGTCTCCCATCATAGACATTTCGAACTCTTTCTTCATGTATGATTCAAGATTCTTACAAAGCATTTTATTAGTAGATCCAAAAATGATATCATCAATATACATTTGCACAATAAGAATATCACTATCTACATGCTTTGTAAACAATGTAGTGTCAACTTTGCCTTTGACAAAATCATTTTAAACAAAAAAAGTAAAAAATCTTTCATACCGAGCTCTTGGAGCTTGTTTTAAACCATATAAAACCTTTTCAAGTTCAAAAACAATTCAAATGTGTAGAATTAACAAACCCGGGGGGTTATTCAACATACACCTCCTCTTCGATAAAACCATTCATAAATGCACTTTTAATTTCCATTTGAAAAAGCTTAAAATTTTTGAATGAAGCAAAAGCAAGTGTCATCTGTATGGCTTCATGCCGTACTACGGGTGCAAATGTTTCCTAAAAGTCGATACCTTCAATTTCAGTGTAACCTTGGACCACTAACCTAGCTTTATTTCTAATAACATTTTCCAACTCATCCAATTTATTCCTAAAAATTCATTTAGTGCCAATTGTTGGTCTATCATGGGGTCTAGGAATAAGGTGCCATGCTTGATTGTGCTCAAATTGATTAAGCTCTTCTTGCATTGAAAGAAACCAATATGAGTCGCTGATTGCAAGTGAAAGCAGTGAGAGTTACCATCTAGCTTTGGGCTAACAGGTCGTGTCCATGAGGAGGAATGCAATGGAAGCTGTTCGATGAATTGTTTAAAGAACAAAGAATGGTGTAGGTGTTTCTTTTTATGTTGAAAAAGAGAATGGAGAGTGAAGAAGTGATTAAAAGAAAAATTGAAAACTTAAAGAAGGCTTTGAAAAAGATGATCTTTAAAAGGCTTGAAGATTGATTTATTGTTTTTAATATATGAAAAAGATCTTGGCTCACTATCTTACTACTCAACGATATGTTCTCTTGAAATTTTCAGTGCCTCAACTTGATCATAGGCAAACACTTAAACTTGAGTTTCGAAAGTATTAAGTAAAGCAAATTAGCTTGTTTGGGAAAAAATTGACTCTTTTTCTTAAGAAATCATCTTGAACTAAATGTTAAGTCATCGAATAATCTTTCAAATATGAAATAAAAATAAGTTCAAGTGATGTTTTAGAAAATAGAAGTTTAGGAATCCAAACCCATCCTCATGTGCCTTCAAGGACACTTCCAACGAAGCAGGCTTAGATTCAGGCATACATATGATTCCGTTGGGTCTTTTACATCAAAACCATTCAAAACAAGAGGGATCGAAGAGAGAGATGATAGTGAGCCCAGAAAAATGAATTTAGCTACTCATGATTAAAGGAAAATAAGACGTGTAAATGAAATAACACATACCCGTGAATTGGAGAAGAAGAGAAGCCTTGAACCTTTATTGATGTCACTTGAACTTCAGATTACAATCACTCTTTTCCTCTCTCTCACTTGTATCTGGATTGAACTATGAATTAAAAACAGAGATACAACTTCTCAATACTGTCTAACAAAGAACAAAAATCCTAAAAACAAAGAGAAAAAGTTAAACTAATTTCTGGTCCCTTCTTCTTTTTCAAATCCAGTATTTATAAGGAAAAACCAAGCAGGGGAGAGCGTACGAAGATAAGGGAAGAAAATGCTCCCCTAACCGCCTCAACAAAGCCACAAAAACGCGGCTTTGGCCGCATTTCTGTGGCCCGGGTGTGGCCAGGTGGCCACACCCAAGGGATACAGCTTCTGGTTTAGCGATTTCCCTTTATCTGGTTCTGAATTTCTCGTTTCAGCTACTAGATTTGACGAAATTGCCTTTGATATTTGGTTTTAACTAATTGACTTGTAAATATTTGTTCTAACTGATTTTCAACCAATTTTATCTTCTCTGATTTGTCTTGATCTGCCCCGATCTTCTAATTTCAAATTAATTCTGAATTAAATCAGAATTTTGTTGGGCTTTTGGGCTCGTTTCTCTTCCCTTTCCTTTAGTAATAGGCCTGCACATTATTAACTTATTAATAGGATTTATTAGATAATAAACATAGCAATGTGACAATAAATATGCAATATATGTGACTGATCACACCCCCACACTTATCTTTTGCTCGCTCTCGAGTAAAACATAAAAAATTAATTGAAGAAATTATTTTGACCACTTTCACAGGTCACTAGATTGCATTAAGCATTTCAACAAGCCGTTAAACCTCTAGGTTAACCCTAGAGGATAAGTTTTGTCTCGTGAGGGTTTTGAGTGGATTGCACCCACAAAATCCATAAAGAAAGAGAAAAAATGTTAGTATTTTCGAAAGGCATTTTGGAAAGAGAGAAAATATTTGAGGTATTGTTGTAAAAGTTGAAGTAATCTATAAGTTATAGGAACTTTTCATTCCTAAACTTAGTCTATATTCAAAAATATGTCATCATCAAAATAAGAAGTCAAATTATATTTCTCATCTAATCTATTAATTTACCCTAAGTCATATGCACCTTCGTGACCATGAAGTTTTGACTAAGGGCTCTTTAACTTTAACTCTTATGCCTTATTTATTTTTATTTTTGGTGATATTTATTTCTCAATTCTATTAAGCTTTCTAATCTGTCCATGTAACGGGCCTTTAGTCGGTGACACCCAAACCGGACAGTCTTAGGGAACTAGGTGAGAAAACACCCCTAAGGACTTAAACACTCGAGCAGAAAAGGCCACGAAATCAAGGGTTTTTATTTATAAAATGTACCCCTTTTAGGCTTGAATACTTATGCTTCAAGGATAAAATACCCAGCTTAATCAGAGAATTTATATATATATATTTCAAACTTATCTAATCATCTTTTGCATAAATACAAAGGCTTGCTTAGGCCAAAGCACCTAACTAATCAATAATTAGATTTGTTTATTTTTCATAGATATACATATATTTATTTTTTATAAGGCATAAGAATCTTTGTTTTTGAACCCTACGTGTGTAAGTGTATAAAGTGTGCATATTCCTTCAAGGTAAAGATCAAGACTAAATTACTGTCACCAATTTTCTTCCTAATCCTGAAAATCAAACAAGTCATCTTATTTTGATCAAGTATAAGAAATTCTAATTATGATTTTTCTATTTCTTAAAATTGACTTAATTTCTTACAAAAAATATATCAAAATATTGTTCTTTTCTTTCAAAAAGTTTATATATATATATATATATATATATATATATATATATATATATATATATATATATTAGTTATATTAGTCATGTTAGAGCCCTCCCCCACACTTATCTCATGCATTGTCCCTGATGCATGAAGAAATGTATAAATGCATGAAATGAAATTTAAAAAGAAAAGTTACCCATACGCTGGATTGAAAAGACGCATAGCCGTTTCATTTACCGGCGCCGATTCCAAGAAAGGTTTAAGGCGTTGACCATTTACCTTAAAGTCATTTTCATTCTTGGTGCCACTGATCTCTACAGCACCGTGTGGAAACACGGTTTTTACAACGAATGACCCAGTTCATCTTGATTTTAGTTTTGCTAGAAAAAGATGAAGCCTAGAATTATAGAGTAAGACTTTTTGTCCAGGGATAAAAGTTTTTCTTATGATGTATTTATCATGAAAAATCTTAACTCTATCTTTAGTGATCTTTGCATTTTCATTGGCCTCATTTCTCAACTCCTCTAATTCAGAAATTTATAATTTTTGAAGGTCACCGACCTTAGTCAAGTCAAATTCAACTGCTTGATTGCCCATAAGGCCCGGTGTTCTAACTCAACGGGTAGGTGGCAAGCCTTCTCAAAGACTAACCTATAAGGAGACATCCCTAGAATCGTCTTGAAAGCGGTCCTGTAGGCCCATAGGGCGTCTACAAGTTTGGTAGACTAATCTTTTCGATTTTGGTTCACAGTCTTCTCCAAAATAAGCTTGATTTGTCAATTGAAAACCTCAACCTGCCTACTGGTTTGAGGATGATAAGGTGTGGAAACCTTGTGAGTTATGTCATACTTTCACATAAGAGTTTCAAAGGAGCTATTGTAAAAGTGAGTACCATTATCACTGATGATAGCACGAGGGGTTCTGAAGCGTGAGAAAATGTTTTCTTTCAAAAACTTTATGACAACTTTATTATCATTAGTTTTACTTGGAATGGCTTCTACCCACTTGGACACATAGTCCACAACAACAAATATGTATTGGTTTCCAAATGAATTAAGAAATGGACCCATAAAGTCGATGCCCCAAACATCAAAGAGTTCTATTTTTAGAATTGGGTGGAGGGGCATCATATCTCGTTTCGAGATCCTTCCTACCATTTGGCATCTAGGGCACATCTTGTAAAATTCATAAGAATCTTTGAACAAAGTAAGCTAATAGAACCCACTTTGCAGTACCTTTTCAACAGTCTTGCGGGGACTAAAGTGTCCATCGCATGCAAGTTCGTGACAGAAGGATAAAACACTCTTAATCTCTTCATTGGGAATGTATCTCCTAATAATTTGGTCAGAACAGTACCTAAAAAGATACGGTTTCTCCCAAAAGAAATACCGGACTTGAGATAAGAACTGGTATATATCATTTTTAGACCAATGAGATAGAGTTTGGTTTGTGACTAAGTAATTCACTATATCAGCAAACTAAGGTTCCCTAAAAACAGCTAAGAGTTTTTCATCAGGAAAGTCATCATTTATGGGCAATTCGTTGCATGGAGAGTTTGGGATACGCGAGAGATGGTCAGTAACGACATTTTCTATGCCTTTCTTATCTCAAATCTCGAGATCGAATTCTTAAAGAAGGAGGATCTAACGAATGAGTCAGGCCTTTACATCCTTCTTCATCATGAGGTACGTAAGCGTAGAATGATTGGTGAAAATTATAGTTTTGGACCCTAGTAGGTAGGAACAAAATTTCTCTAAGGCAAACACTACTGCCAAGAATTCCTTCTCAGTAGTAGTGTAGTTCATGATCATTGAGAGTCCTACTAGAGTAGTAAATCACATGCTGCTTGTTATCAATGCGCTGTCTTAGGACAACGCGTATTACAAAATCAAAAGCATCGCACATGATTTCGAACAGCTTAGACCAATCCGGTGCAGATATGATTGGTGCAGAATAAGCTCTTTCTTAAGCTTCTCCCAAGAATTTATACATTCATCATCGAAAGTGAAGGACACGTCTTTAGCTAACAGATTAGTCAAGGGTCTAGCAATCTTGCTAAAATTCTTGATAAATCTTCGGTAGAAACTGACGTGTCCTAAGAAGGATCGAATATCCTTCACGCATTTGGGCATGAAAAGCTTAGCAATAACCTCAATCTTGACTCTATCCACTTCAATTCTTTTCTTGAAGATTTCATGACCCAAGACAATTCCATGTCTTACCATGAAGTGGCATTTCTCCCAGTTCAGTGTCAGATTTTTCTCAGCGCAACGTTGGAGGACAAGTTCTAAATGATGGAGACATTGAGTGAATGAATCTCCGTAGATGGAGAAATCATCCATGAAGATTTCTAAGAATCGTTCTACCATATCAGAGAAAAGACTTAACATGTAATGTTGAAATGTTTCTGGGGCATTGCACAAACCAAAAGGCATTCGATGATAAACAAATGTCCCAAATGGACATGTGAACGTATAGTCTTTTCTTGGTCCCCAGGAGCAATAGGAATCTGATTATATCCTGAGTAACCGTCCAAGAACATTTGCAGTCCATAGAATACAAGTACACACTGGCACTGGGACATACACGTCTCCATACACGGATACAAATATACCAATACAAATATAATAATCCACAAGAGATGCAACATACAGTCTACATAATACAAATCACCCATCAAAGCGGAGAACCCAGAATAAGGTGAGAACACTCGCCTAAAATATCTGAAAACACCGCAATTTTTTGAAATTTCAAATACGCGCGTGCAGGCCTGAGCGATACCCACCATCACAAGAGAGAGTTTTATTTGTAGAGAGAAAATAGAGAGAGATTAAGAGAGAAAGAAGAGAGAGCAAGAGAGAGAGAGAGAGAGAAGAGAGAAATAGAGAGAGGAGACGCAAAGAGAGAGTGAAACAGAGAGAGAAGAGAGAGAAGGACAAGGGGGAGAGGGGATTGGCTGGCGCAGCCGGCCAATGGTGGCCGGTGGTGGCCCTAGCCGCCGGTGGTCCACAACCAGAGGAGAGAGAAAGAGGTCGAGGGGGAGAGAGAAAAAAGAAAGGAAAGAGAAAGAGAGAAATGAGGGAAACGAAAGTTCAAGAAAAGGAGAATCTGGCCGGCACGGTGGCCGGCCAGGTGGGCGGCGGCGGCATTGCCACCGCAGCCATCGTTATAGGGAAAGAGGGGAGGAAAGAAAGAGGGAAAAGAGAAGAAGAAGAAGAAGAAGAAGAAGAAGAAGAAGAAGAAGAAAAGAAGAAGGAGAAAAGAGAGGGAAGGCGGCGACAGCGGTCACTGGACCCTGCGGCGGCGGATCTGAGGAGAGAAGAAGGAGAAGAGAAGAGAAAAAAAGAAAAAGGAAAAGAAAAAGAAGAAAAAGAAAAAGAAAAGGAAAAAGAGAGAAAGGGAGGAAAGGGGACTCATTGGAGCTGGGGGGGTTGGTGGTGAGGCAGAGCGGTGGCGGGTGGCAGCGCTTTGGGCTAGGCGTCGCCAAGGAGAAGAAGGATGGAGAGAAGAAAAAAAGAAGGAAAGAAAGAAAAAAGAGAAAGAAAAAGAAAGAAAGAGGGAGAGAGGGAAGTGATGGGGGAGGTGACAGGGGGTGGCCCACGTGGGTGCAGACAGGTGATGGGGATGGGGGAAAAGAAGAAGAATAAAGAAAAAGAAAAAGAGAAGAGAAAGGTTCTGAAATAATTAATATTATATTAATATCGAAAAATATCTACTATTCCGGAAAAATCCCCAAAAATACTTGGAGGTAGAAAACATCATCTTGAATATAATATAAAATCAATTTTCATAAATAAAATCTCATTTTTAAATTAAAAATCCTGGAATCAACCAGTGATACCAGCTGATACCAAATCCGATCGAGTTTCGATAAATTTAGAAAAACCTTCAAAAATGCACTAAAAGAGAAAATATAATTCTAAGAAATAATATGGAAGCAATTTTTAGAAATTCAACTCCATTTGTAAATTAAAAATCCTGAAATCGACCAGCGATACCGGTCGACACCCATTTTAAAGATTTTGTAATTTAATTCAGAAAAAGTTTGAAAAATCATGAAAAATCTAAAATATTAGAAAATGATATTTGAAACTGAAATCAGTTATTTCTAACTACCAAAAAGACCAAATCAAGGAATACACTAGGATCGGGTCCCCGGTTCAGACTTGGGCTGACTTCGAGTCCACGAATCCGGATCCAATGCAAAACAATCACATAAGTAATCTTAAAACAAAAACAAATACTAAATGTAAATCAAAAAATATGATCAAAAATTTTGAATAACGTATCTAATTACGTATTCTGGGAACGGGGTGTTACATTCTATCCACCTTACAAAAATTTCGTCCTCAAAATTTCTACAAGGGAAAAATGAATACAGGAAAGATAGGGACGAGGATTATACTAAAGATATGAATCATTACGGGTGACACTTCCAAATGACTGAATAATAAACTCGGGACCTGGACGTCTGATTGAGTTTTGACCTGTACAGAAAAATACAGAATGTCAGAACATAAGAATAGATAGTGCAAGTTCTCAATACTACCAAATAGCAAGTGACTATGCGGGTCATGATCCATAAGGAGAGACATGCGATGGAAGCTTGTTGTAGGTCGTAGATTGGAGAAAGTCTTCTTTGTTCTTTAGAAAGAAAGGGAAAAAGGCTATGTTAATTTGTGAAGGTCGTAGATTGGAGAAAGTGGTGATCTTGGAAAATAGTGTTGGCCCAAGGTTACAATCACCCGGTTTTAGAGTTTTGATGATTACAAAACATATATAGTTATTTGTACTAATCATGTTTAAGTGTTTAAGATTGTTTCAGGCTTCTAAGAATTCAACAGGTTTTCTTTCCTAAAGGAAGGTGGTGATTGACTCAAGTTGACTCAATTCGGGATCAAGGATTCAAGTTATTCAACGATGCATACGGAGAAGCCCAAATTGAAGATCTTGTAGTCACCTAGAACCTTTGTAAGAATTAGTATGGTAAAGAGTAAGGATATGATAGTTGTGCTCAAGAAAACACACACACACAAAAATACACTTTTCAAAATACAAGTTTTTAGTTAGTTGGTTTTGGTGCATGTTTGATTAATATACATGTTTCAAAATATTTCAAATTTTTATATTTAGTTTAAAACATGTATTTCATCTCCTATAGCATGCTACTTAAACTTCAAACCATTTAAAAATATTTCAAAAATTATTCAAAGATCAAAAATTTCTTTACAAAATCTGTTTCAGGCCTTTACGGTCGACCGGGCGGTCGACCGGACCTATTTAAGGCCAGATCGGTCGACCGTCAGGTCGACCGGGCCTTGTGGCCTTGAGCGTGCACGTCTGTGCACGTCTGACGGTCGACCGTGCCAGTCGACCGACAGACCTTACGGTCGACCGACCATCGACCGACTGCAGGACCCTAACTCTCGGGTTTTGTCGGTCGACTGGCCGGGTCGACCGGCAGCTCATTTCTATGTTTTAAAATAGCCAGCGGTCGACCGCTCAGTCGATCGGAGCCAACGGCTCTTTTTCCATGTGGTCTGCCGGTCGACCGGCAGCCGTCCTGGAGCCCCATTGGCTATTTCTTAGAATCTGTTTTGTTTTTCTTGATTCCTACAGCTATTTCTATTTTCCTAGTGGCTAAACTCTATCCTAATGACCTAGAATCTATTATGAGTGGAATTTATCCATTCCCTATAAATAGAGGTCATTGGTCTCTTGTTTTTCACAAGAAATATATCCAAGTTTCAAGTTTTCAAAAGAGAAGAAAAGTTTACTTGCTTTCATTTTCAAAGATCTTTCATTTGTAAAAAAATTTCAGTTGGTTTACAAGTTCTCTTTACTTCTTTTCAACTGAAATTTTCTCACTATTCCTTCTTGAGCCAAAAATCATACTCCACTCTATAAGAAGGTGTAAGAGAGAGTTTGTGGTCTTTTTGATCACCAAGTGACTTGTATTCTATTGTGTTGAGATCCCTCTTGTGTAGAGGTTGGATTTGTTGGTCTTGTGTAGACCATTTGTAATCCCCTTGGGTGTAAAGGTTCCGGTATGAAAATTCCTTTGTCGATTTAGTGAAAATCCTTCATAGTGGTAAAGGCGGGGACGTAGAGCAGTGGCTCGAACCTCGAAACAAATTACTTGTGTTTGCGATTGGTTTCCTTTTTGTTTTCCATTGCTTTACATTCTTAACTTGTGATACTACTTGCTTGCACTTCATTATTGCACTCATTTTATTTACTTGCATTTTCGGTCGTTACTCATTTCAACAAGAAAGCAATTACACGCCTCAACTCATAATCTAAAGGAATCAAAGAGGAGAAGTTCTAGAGCCCTTCACGGGGAATTCTTCAATTTCTTATTTTAGTGACCGTTTACATCATTCATACTTACTTGTTTAAAAGAGCATTAGATTAGCATTAACACCTATTCACCCCCACCTCTAGGTGTTTTTCAATTGGTATCAGAGTCTTGGTCTCTAGGTTCTTGGCTTAACATCCTTAGAGAGATCCTGTGTTGCTAATCACTCTATTCATATTTCATCCTCATACACTTAGTAAAAATGGCTGAAGGTATTAAGACCCCACCCAAGTTTGATGGCCTTAACTTTCCCATATGGAAGGTTAAGATGACCGTGTTTTTGCAATCCTTAGGGATCCGGGTTGCAAAGGCGGTGACCAAACCATTTAGCGCACCCCTTGGTGATGAGGACACTTGGTCCGATATTGCCACGAAAGAGTTTGACGCTAATACTAGGGCACACTATGCCATGCTTCAAGCTCTTAATGACGATGATATTGCTAGAGTCATTCACTGCAAATCCGCATATGATATTTGGACTCACCTACTAGTCACTCATGAGGGAACTTCACAAGTAAAGAGGGCCAAAATTGACCTTCTTCGTTCCCAATATGAAAACTTTTCCATGTAAGAACATGAAGCCATAGATGATATGGTTACTAAATTTACAAAGATTACTAACGGTCTTTCCTCTTTAGGTGATGACATTGACAACGACCAAAAAGTGAGGAAGATCATCCGTGCACTCCTTCCATCTTTGGAAGTCAAAGCCAGAACTTTGAAGGAGCTCAATGACAAGGAGGAAACGGAGCTCATAGGTCTCATTGGGAATCGCAAGACTCATGAGATGGAAAGAAAAGCAAGAGAAGAGATGGCTCCTCTAAAGAAGAAAGCAATCGCTTTCAAAAGCTCTTCCACCTACTCTGACGAAGATGATGAGAAAGAGGATGATGAAGATCTTTCTCTTCTTGTGAAGAACGTTCGGAGGATGTACAATAAGGCTAAATTTCAAAATAGAAGGAGATGGTAAGGTAGAGAAGAGAAGAAAATCATTTGCTTCAATTGCCGGAAGCCGGGACATATAGTTGCGGAGTGTCCAGAAAACAAGGGCAAACCCTCCACCTCCAAGAAGCCATACAAGAAGAAAGCTTTAAAGGCTACTTGGGATTCGGAGAGTGAATCCGATGAGGAAGTCGACACCGCCAACATGTGTTTCATGGCAAATGAAAGCACAAGTAAGGTAACCTCCGAAACACCTATTAAAGATTGTGAATTATCTATAGATGAATTAGGAGAAACTTTTGAAGAACTATCACATAATTATGATTTTCTCAAAAAGAAATAGTTAAAAATGAAAAAGGAAAATGAATCACTTAACCACAAAATTTGCATTCTCACAAAAGAAAAGGATTAATTGTTTTCAACTCTCAATTCTACTCAAAAGGATTTTGATGCCTATAAAATTTCTTGCAAAGATAAATTTTTACAAATTGATGAAAATAAGATTTCCATGCTAAAGAAGAAAATTGACTCATTAGGAGAAGTTTTGAAGAAATGTGAATTTGATAAAACTAGACTAGAGGCTATGTTTCCTAAGAAACATATTTCAAAGAAACAATCACATGCTACACATACTCATGTTTATAAATCACAACCTTCACACTCACATCATGCTAAACACCCTAAACATGTCCACACTCCACACACTCATCATGCATTCATATATGGTAAAGTTTATGCTTGCACATACTGTGGCCGAAAGGGTCATTTGGTTAAATTTTGCTATGATAGGATAAATGCTTCACATAATCATGTTTGGGTTTGTAATGCTAACATTCAAGGACCCAAGAAAATTTGGGTACCAAAGTCAACAAATTTATTACATGATGTAGGTACACTCTAAAGCTCAAAGACGTAGGGAGCGGTGGTATCTTGATAGTAGTTGCTCAAGGCGCATGACTTGGGACATCAACAACTTTGCAACCCTATCAAGATACCATGAAGGTGGCACCGTCACCTTCGGAGATGACGCCAAAAGAAAAATCATCGGTATAGGTAACATTAAACTTGGTACATCTCCTATAATAGAAAATGTTGTTTTAGTTGATGGCCTCAAGTATAATCTCTTGAGTGTTAGTCAACTTTGTGATAAAGGTTTTAATGTGATTTTTGATGACTTAGCTTGTAGTGTAATTGATAGACAAACTAATGCATGTATATTTTCCGGATTTCGTGAAAACAATATATACATGATTGATATGTCTAATATGCAATGCAATGCTACTTGTTTGAATGCCTTCAATGATGACTCTTGGTTATGGCATAGGAGATTAGGCCATATTTCTTTTGACCATCTATCTAGATTAAACAACAAGAAAATGGTGAAAGGTATCCATTGCTTGAAATTTGAAAAGGACTGCATTTGCGATGCGTGCCAACTTGGGAAACAAAACAAGTCCTCTTTCAAATCAATCAAGGATATCATGACATCACGACCCTTGGAGTTGATCCATATGGATTTGTTTGGTCCTTCTAAATCAAAAGTCTAAGTGAGAATCGTTTTGCTTTCGTTTTAGTTGATGATTTTTCTCGTTTTACTTGGGTTTTCTTTTTAGAACATAAAAATCAAGCCTTTTTACATTTTTAAACTTTTAGGAAAAGAGTTGAAAAGGAAAAAGATTCTTCTATTTTAAGAATAAGAAGTGATAGAGGTGGTGAATTCAATAACCAACCCTTTACCACTTTTTACGAAGAACATGAAATTAAGCATGAACTATCTTGTCCTAGAACTCCACAATAAAATGGAGTTGTTGAGAGAAAAAATCGAACATTACAAGAAATGGCTAGGACAATGATAAATGACGGTCTCCCTCAATACCTATGGGCTGAGGCCGTAAACACATCTTGTTACATATCAAATAGGGTTTTCTTATGTAAAAATACTTCTAAAATATCTTTTGAAATTTACTATTCAAGAAAACCAAATGTTTCATATTTTAATGTTTTTGGTTGTAAATGTTTTGTTTTAAATACTAAAGATAATTTGGGTAAATTTGATGCAAAATCATATGAAGCTATTTTTATTGGTTACTCTAACACTAATAAAGCTTAGAGAGTCTTCAATAAATCATCTTTGACTATTGAAGAATTTATTGAGGAATCTAATGTGTTTGTTGAGAATGTTGTAGAAATAGATTCCTTAGGTGAAGACATGGAGAGGATTACCTTGAAGGATTCACCCACAAGACAATCCAAAGGTTGATGGGAAAAGTGAAGTTCAAGAAGCTGAAGTGGAACCATCACAACCACTTCCAAAGGATTGGAGATTCACACCACATCATCCCAAGGATCTTATTATAGGTGAAGTATCAAAAGGGGTAATAACTCATTCTAAACTTCATGATCTTTGTGGGCACTATGCATTTATTTCTCATTTTGAACCAAAGAACATCCTCAAAGCTGAGGGTTGCTTGCCATGCAAGAGGAGCTCAATCAATTCGAGCGCAACTAAGTTTGGCATCTTTTTCCTAAACCCCATGATAGACCAACAATTGGTACTAAATAGATTTTTAGGAACAAGTTGGATGATTCGGGCAATATTGTTAGGAATAAAGCTAGGTTAGTGGCCCAAGGTTACACTCAAGTCGAAGGTATCGATTTTGAGGAAATTTTTGCACCGTAGCACGGCTTGAAGCCATACGGATGACACTCGCATTTGCTTCATATAAAGATTTTAAACTTTTTCAAATGGATGTCAAAAGTGCTTTCTTAAATGGATTTATTGAAGAAGAAGTGTATGTTGAACAACCCCCCCGGGTTTGTTGATTCTACACATCCAGATTTTATTTTCAAACTTGACAAAGCTCTTTATGGTTTAAAACAAGCCCCTAGGGCTTGGTATGAAAGACTTTCTTCATTTCTTATTTCAAATGGTTTTGCTAAAGGAACAATAGATACTACTTTATTTACCAAACATGTTGAAAATGATATGCTTATAGTTCAAATATATGTTGATGATATCATATTTGGCTCTACTAATGAAAATCTTTGAAAAGCTTTTGAATCATACATGAAGGAGGAATTTGAGATGTCTATGATGGGCGAGCTTAACTACTTCCTTGGTCTCCAAATCAAGTAAAGGAAGGATGGGATCTTTATCAATCAAGCCAAGTACACAAAGGAACTTATCAAGAAATTTGGGCTTGAAGGGGCTAAGACAAGCAAAACTCCCATGGCTACCACAACCAAGCTTGACAAGGATGAGCAAGGCATAAATGTAGACATTAAACTCTATCGTAGCATGATTGGTAGTTTGTTATATTTAACGGCTAGTAGGCCGGACATTATGTTAAGTGTGTGTCTTTGTGTTCGATTTCAATCGTGTCCTAAAGAGTCCCATTTGATTGCGGTAAAAGGCATTATTAGATACCTTAAGGGCACATTAAAATGGGTTTGTGGTATCCGAAGACCGAACAATTTTTCATGATGAGTTTTTCGAATGCCGACTATGCGGGTTGTAGAGTGGATAGGAAGAGTACTAGTGGAACATGTCAATTTCTCGGTAATTGTCTTGTTTCATGGTCTTTCAAGAAAAAATTTGGTAGCCCTCTCAACCGTCGAGGCGGAGTATGTTGCGGCAGGGGCTTGTTGTGCACAAGTCCTTTGGATGAAACATACTCTCCTTGACTATGATTTGCATTATGACCATGTTAAAATATTTTGTGATAATACTAGTACTATTCATATGACTAAAAATACAAATCAACATAGTAAAACAAAGTACATTGACATTCGATATCACTTTCTTCGAGATCATTATGAGAAAGGTGATATTGAAATTGATTATGTTTCTACTGATTTTCAACTTGCCGATATTTTCACAAAACCACTTGATTATAAGATTTTTCTTTATTTGTGGTGAATTAAACGTTTGTGTTATGGACTCGTAAAATTTTCACATACTCTTCAAAAATGTTTATTGCATTTGCCCCTTTTTGATGCATGACAAAAAGGGGGAGAAATACTTTTGAGTTATTATTATTTATTTATTTCTTATATATAGCATTTTTATATAGCATGATTTGAGGGGGAGCTTTCAAGCTCCTTTTCTATTTGTTTGTTATATTTACTTTTTTTTTCTTTTTTTGCTTTCATGCCATTTTTTTATTTTTGTAAAGTTAATATATAGCATGTTTTGAGGGGGAGCTTTCAAGCTCATTTTCCATTTTTTTTTGTTAAATAACTCATATGTTTTGTCATCATCAAAAAGGGGGAGATTGTTGGCCCAAGGTTACATTCACCCGGTTTTAGAGTTTTGATGATTACAAAACATATATAGTTATTTGTACTAATCATGTTTAAGTGTTTAAGATTGTTTCAGGGTTCTAAGGATTCAACAGGTTTTCTTCCCTAAAGGAAGGTGGTATTGACTCAAGTTGACTCAATTCGGGATCAAGGATTCAAGCTATTCAACGATGCATATGGAGAAGCCCAAATCGAAGATCTTGTAGTCACCTAAAACCTTTGTAAGAATTAGTATGTTAAAGAGTAAGGATATGATAGTTGTGCTCAAGAAAACACACACACACAAAATACAAGTTTTTAAAATACAAGTTTTTGGTTAGTTAGTTTTGGTGAATGTTTGATTAATATACATGTTTCAAAATATTTCAAATTTTTATATCTAATTTAAAACATGTATTTCATCCCCTATAACATGCTACTTAAACTTCAAACCATTTAAAAATATTTTAAAAATTATTCAAAGATCAAAAATTTCTTTACAAAATCTGTTTCAGGCCTTTACGGTCGACCGAACCTATTTCAAGCCAGATTGGTCGACCGTCAGGTCGACCGGTCCTTGTGGCCTTGAGCTTGCACGTCTGTGCACGTCTGCCGGTCGACCGGGCCAGTCGACCGATCGTCGACCGACTGCAAGACCCTAACTCTCGGGTTTTGTCGGTCGACCGGCCGGGTCGATCGACAGCTCATTTCTATGTTTTAAAATAGCCAGCGGTCGACCGGAGCCAACGGCTCTTTTGCTATGTAGCCTACCGGTCGACCGACAGCCGTCCTGGAGCCCCAACGGCTATTTCTTAAAATCTGTTTTATTTTTCTTGATTCCTATAGCTATTTCCGTTTTCCTAGTGGCTAAACTCTACCCTAATGACCTAGGATCTATTATGAATGACATTTATCCATTCCCTAGAAATAGAGGTCATTGGTCTCTTGTTTTTCACAAGAAATATATCCAAGTTTCAAGTTTTCAAAAGAGAAGAAAAGTTTACTTGCTTTCATTTTCAAAGATCTTTCATTTGTAAAAGTTTTTCAGTTGGTTTACAAGTTCTCTTTACTTCTTTTCAACTGAAATTTTTCTCACTATTCCTTCTTGAGCCAAAAATCATACTCCACTCTATAAGAAGGTGTAAGAGAGAGTTTGTGGTCTTTTTGATCACCAAGTGACTTGTATTCCATTGTGTTGAGATCTCTTTTGTACAGAGGTTGGATTTGTTGGTCTTGTGTAACCCTTAGGTGTAAAGGTTCCGGTGTGAAATTTTCCTTTGTGGATTTAGTGAAAATCCTTCATAGTGGTGAAGGCGGGGATATAGAGCAGTGGCTCAAACCTCGAAACAAATTATTTGTGTTTGTGATTGGTTTCTTTTTGCTTTCCATTGTTTTACATTCCTAACTTGTGATACCACTTGCTTGCACTTCATTATTGCACTTATTTTATTTACTTGCATTTTCGATCGCTGCTTATTTCAACAAGAAAGCAGTTACGCGTCTCAACTCATAATCTAGAGGAATTAAAGAGGAGAAGTTCTAGAGCCCTTCACGGGGAATTCGGCTTCAATTTCTTATTTTGAGTGACCGTTTACATCATTCATACTTACTTGTTTAAAAAGAGCATTAGATTAGCATTAACACCTATTCAACCCCCCCTCTAGGTGTTTTCAATTAGAAAATTAAGTTAAAGAAATAAATAAAAAGAGTAAAGAAACGAGTTAGTGATTGAAAGAGATTTAAACTAAAGGATTAAAAGAAAAGAAGAAAACCAAAAAGAAATACTTACCTCATTTGGCCAAATGCTTACCTTGAATCTTTGGCGACGGTGTTACCTTGAAGTGAAGGCGATGAGCGCATAGCCCATAAGAGTTGATTCTCGTCTCTTTCACATTACATCATCAAGATAACATAAGTATGAAATGATACATAGTGAGACTAAAAATCTATCGTCATGAGCTATCAGTGGCACTCGCAAAGGCAAGGCTCTTTTGATGCTATAAGACTCACTTGGATTGCAATTGGTATCAGAAGAGGAAGAGTAAAAAATAAGAAGAAGAACACGAAAACAAAGAATAACATAAAAATCGTACCATTTAATTGTATATAGAAACGATGAAAGAAAGGAGGGGGTCACATTAGGTCACTCTCAATATAAATCTCCCTCTTACTTATATGAATCTCAGTCTGACCTATGCTTACAAAGAAATAAAAATTACATTAAAATAAAAATAAAAACCTACACTAAACTAGAATGAAAACTAGCCTAAGAATCCTTCATTGCCTAATTGTTCTCTCTGGCCTCAGAATTTGCAGGTATTTATAACATAAATGGAAAGGGGGAGAGCGTCTGAAAATAGGGGAGCAAACGCTCCCCGTATCTCAACTGAAATGCAGCAAAAATGGGGCATTTGCAGTATTTTCGCAGCCTGGATGGCAACATCCAAGGTGCGTGAGCCTCTGATCTCTCGAACATCTTTTATCTCCTGATAGATTTTCAGTTTAGGCTCTGGATTTATCTATATACTGTTGATCTTCAGCTAACTGAAATGGATCCATCAAAATCTAAATTTAACCAATTTTCATTTGGTGTTATCTCCCTGATTTGCTCTAATCTTCAGCTGATAATTACCCTAGTTCTTGATTTTGATTTAATTTGAACTTTAGTGGGCTTTTGGGCTCATTCTCTCTTTCTTCTCCTTTAGTAAGGGCCCTGCAAATAATTAGACAAAAAGATGATTTAAGCAGAGTTTATTAAACAATAAATACGAAAAATGTGACGATAAATATGTAAAATCAGTGTCTGATCAACATCTTCTGTACTTTCTGCCGCATAAATCTTCGGACGATGCCATATAATACTGACCCAATATTACTTCTTTATCTGAGAGGCCTGAAGCCATACTATATGAAGAGTCTGTAATAGAATCTCGATGTGCTGCATACATACTATTACTCTGAAAGTAGACCACAAGATCAAAAATAGATAAAACCTGAATAAGAGAGATCATGGATAAAGAAAGTCGATAATAAAGGATTCTGAATACTGGGCATCAATTACTCTGAAAGGAATAGCTAAGAATATAGAATAACCGTAGCGAGTCTCAAGTACCCTCCTCTGAATGATAACCCGACTATAGATGAAATATTTAGAGAATATCCAAGTCTTGCAAGGTTGGCCGAGCAGATCGTCAGTAAAGATTCTGACAAGTTTGTGTAGATGCGGCTAGAAAATCAGGTTCACTAAGTCCATGCAACACATTAGGTGGGAGAAATCTGGAGAACGAGGCTAGGATGCTAAACTCTGAGTGAACTAGCCACGAGTGACGTGAAAGCTAGGTAGGGCCATTGCATAACAATGTCAGGCTAAGCACCAGGGTGGGTGGAGTTAACACTCTGCGAGGCTCGCACTAGGTGGAGCTCACGCGGTGAAGTCAGCGCGTAATGCAACGCTAAATACTAAGCGCCAGGGTGCAGCAAAGCCCACGCCTGGTTTATCTCGCGTGACTAGATCACAACTCTCGCTTGACGAGGCTAGTGGGGTCCGTGGCTCATCAAATCCATGAAGACTGCTAAGCAGTGTGGCCCCAAAGGACATGATCAAGAATTCGTAATAACCAAGATGAGTCATGAATGCCGTCTTCTGGATAATAGTCAAACTGTAGATCGATTCTGAGATACCCGAGCTTCATAGAGTTGATCGAAGAGATCGTATAATAGCTTTGTTTTGCTCTTTGCCGCTACATCTCCAATCTATCCATATCTTAAGTTGGTATAAAACTACAAAAATCAAAATAGAGAAGAATGAAAGAGATATGAGAATCAAAGGAAAGACGATCAAGAAGAAATAGATAGCTCAGCACTCGTAGTTTGATTGTATAATTAGGACTCATGCATACCAGTTGAAAATTTCATTACCATTAATTTACTGACTGGTTGTGTTGTGGATGTGAGAGCTTAGGCTCTGATACCACCCTGTAACGCTCCGATCCCGTGGGTACAGAAACGTTACTGCAATGTATACACATAGGTCAAAAATAACCCTCACATATATACGCCAAGCATCAGTACAAGCGAGAATCAGAGTATAAAAGTATGTGGTGCATTATACATTCCAATATATGAATACGATTATAAAGTTATCACATGATGTGACACAATAGTATAAGAATATTACATCACCGATAGGCACAAATGCGAGAATACAAATAGATATACACTTATGAACAGTACAAAATATGCTCACGAATTACAAAAGAAAAACTCGAGAGATGAGCAGGGGGCCTGAAAGGATAGGGCTTTGGACGGTCAACTACTGATCCATGACGCTACCGCTGCCCAATTCTGATCACCAGGAAGTCCACCACGGTCTAAGTTTCAAGATCTGAACATGTAGGTCTAGGGGAGTCAGAACTCCCCAACGAGTGGTGTGGTGAATGTCAAGTGGCGTGCAAGGACAAGTACACGTGTATCGATAACTCTGAGTTCAAGAGCAAGCATTGAAAATCGTGTCGTGAACATAGGCATATAGAAGCAGGTAAGGAGGTAGCAAGTAAAGTAAGTGTGGTAAAACCAGTTATATAAGCCTAATTACCGATCCATGAGGTTAGTACGTAGAAGGAATAATCCAAACAACCTCACATATATACCCTATACCTCACATTACCGTATCCTTAGTTCATATAACCTGAATTGTTTCCTAAACTAAGAAAACATCATAAAACTGATAAAAAACCGATAATACCAATGAAATTGAATGCGAGCAATACCAGATGTACAAGCTCGATTTATGGCTTCATGAGGCAAGTATGTCGAAGGAATAATCCAAATAAGAAAACCCTCATCTATATACCTTACGCCCCATGTCACCGTAATCCGAGTGTATACCACCCGAATTGCAAAAGGAACAATGAATTATTATTGATTAGCTTATTATTATTATTATATGAGTAAGCTGATATCTAGGTATGTGCCCTAGCGTCCAAACACACATACATTCATATATGAGTAAGCTGAGATTGTTATTGGAAACTAATGATGAGGCCAATTGGTTATGTTTAGAGTGGGTCCCGTACATACACGGGACCATGGCCAAAGAATTTCTGGTGCTGACTCGGAACCTGCCGCTAGGCAAATAGGCAGTGAGTCTTACATTATACCCATTTAGGAATATAATGGGAGGTAGGGTGCCAGCGCTCCTTTCGGAGCACCTGGAGGCCCTCAGGTAGAACCGAAAGTTTGAGTTGCACAACATACCTAATAGTGCTGTAAACATATTCACTACTTGAAGTCCATCAGATTTTTCTTTTACCCGATGTAGGTTGGTCTTTTTATAATTTATTATTATGCAATTATCATATTACGGGAATAGCAGGAGCATGATAGGTTCAGGAGTTAAGGGGTAACAGGAGTACATAAATACTAGAAATACAGGTCACTGTATATAATACAGGATATTAGGACAGGATTCCTGAAATATAATAATTACAAGTCAAGTGTTAAGCATGGCAGGTGATAAGTGCTATCAAACAAGTGTCAGGTGGTAGCATGCAGGGGTTTGGTGTCAAGCAATGGCATGTCAAGTGATAAGCACAATGGATACCACTATCGTATATTACGATACAAGAAAATAGTACCAATACAGGGAATTGGTACAAATATGGGAAACGGTACCGATATAGGGGATCGGTACGAATACATGAAAATGATATAGTTTTGAAAAATAGCATTAGTAAAGATTCCAAACTCTTCACAACCATCAAGAAAAGAATAATAGTTAAATTATCAAGAATGCAAGCAGGCAAACAAGTAACGGAGCTAAACAGGCAGGAGCGAAGCTAACACACAACACTAGACGCCATCACATTCGACGTGATTGCCGCTCGCGGCACGGCTTAACGTACACGATGAAGCGAGCGTATGAATGCTATTCTACCGCGTGTGGCGAAGCCACGCTTATAATGTAACTACGCTCGAACGGAGTTAGCGACAAAGTGCTAATGCTAGGTCCGCTTATCAGGCATAGCATATAAAAAGTTCAGAGGACTTTAAAATCTCAGAGAGGTTAAACCCGGAGGTTATAGTATAGAACCGCAGAGCGGTTAAGCCTGGAGGTGGTGTGGAGTACCTGCAGGAGATGCTAGTACCAAATAACACAAAAGCATATATGAATAACAGGCAAGAGAACCGACAAGCGGGTAAGCGGGGAGACTAAGCAAGCAGATGTATAATTAGATCGTGCCTGACGAGGCTACGCAATTAAGCTTGGTTCACAGACACATGGTATAGCTATTAAAACCCAGGGGTTTAAGCCAAGCGGGAGCGTAGAAAGCCATGCCTGACGAGGTGTCCAATAGACTAATTACATAGTCACACGGGTTAGCTAGGCTCTCGACAAAGTTAGAAAACCCAGAGGGTTTAAGCCCGAAAGCTGATATAGAATCATAGAGTGGTTAAGCCCGGAGGCTGATGACCACGAAGGGTCAGCAACACATGGTAATAGAGCAGAAAAAAGAATACATCACACGCAAAGTATATGGACATGTATTTAAATTACACTAATACAAGCATTCACCACAGGTCTACAACACATACAGCTAGGCACTTGGCCATATACAAATACACATACGCAGTCCATAGAATACAGGTACACACTCACACTGGTACATACACGTGTTCATACACGGATACAAATATACCGATACAAATTTAATAATCCACAAGAAATGCAATATACGATCCATATAATACAAATCACCCGTCGAAGCGGGGAACCCCGAATGAGGCGAGAACACTTGCCCAAAATATCCAAAATTACTGCAATTTCCTTAAATTTCAAATACGCGTGCACAGGCCCGGGCAATACCCACCATCACAAGAGAGAGTTTTATTTGTAGAGAGAAAGGTGATACCCACCATCACAAGAGAGAGAGTTTTATTTGTAGAGAAAAATAGAGAGAGAAAGAGAGAGCAGGAGAAAGAAAGAAATAGAGAGAGAAAGAGACAGAGAGAGAAAGAGAAATGGAGAGAGGAGACGCAGAGAGAGAGAAGAGAAACAAAGGGAGAAAAGAGAGAGTGAAACAGAGAGAGGAGACGTAGAGAGAAAAAAGGGAAGAGGAGGGGGATTGGCCAGCGGCGGCCGACCAGTGGTGGCCGGTGGTCCACAACCAGAGGAGAGAGAAAGAGGTTGAGGGAGGAGTGAGACAAGAAAGAAAGGAGAGAGAAAGAGAGAAAGGAGAAAGGAAGGAAAGAGATATCAAGAATGGGGAGAAGCTGACCGACACGGTGGCCGGCCAGGTGGCCGACGGTGGCGCTGCCGTCGCGGCCATGGTCACAGGGAAAGAGGGGGAGGAAAGAAAGAGGGAAAAATAGAAGAAAAGAAGCAAAAAAGAAAGGGATAAAGAAGAAGAAGAAAAGAAGAAGAAGAAGGAGAAGATAGGGGAGGCGACGGCGGTCACCGGAGCCCACGGCGACGGATCTGAGAGGAGAAGGAAAAAGAAGAAGAAGAAGAAGAAGAAGAGAAGAAGGAGAAGAGGAAAAAAAGAAAAATAAGGAGAAAAGAAAAAGAGAGAGAAGGAGAGGGTGGCTCATCGGAGCTGAGGGGGTGGGCGGCGAGGCGGTGACGCTCTGGCTGGGCATTGCCAGGGAGAAGAATAAAGGAAAGAGGGAGAGAAGAAAGGAAAAAGGAAAGAAAGAAAGAAAAAAGGAAAAAGAAAAAGAAAGAGAGAGGAAGAGAGGGAAGTGATGGGGGAGGTGACAGGGGGTGGCTCACGTGGGTGCGCGCAGGTAATGGGGATAGGGGAAAAGAAAAGGAAAAAAGAAAACGAAAAGAGAGAAGAGAAAATATTCCAAAATAATTAATATTATATTAATATCAGAAAATATCTACTATTCCAAAAATCCCCAAAAATATCCGGAGTAGAAAACATCTTCCTGAGGTACAATATGAAATCAATTTTTAGAAATAAAATCCCATTTTCAAATTTAAAATCCTTGAACCAACCGGTGATACCGGCCAACACCAAATCCGGCCGACTTTCGATAAATTCAGAAAACTTCAAAAATGCACTAAAGTAGAAAATGTAATTCTAAGAAATAATGTGGGAGCGGTTTTCATAAATTCAACTCTATTTGTAAATTAAAAATCCTAGAATCGACCATCTATACCGGTCGATACCCAATTTTGAAGATTTTGTAATTTAATTCAGAAAAAGTTCAGAAAATCATGAAAAATCTAAAATATTAAAAAATAGCATTTAAAACTTTAGTCAATTCTAACTATTAGAAAGACCAAATTAAGCAATACATCAGGATCAGGTCCCTGGTTCAGATTAGGGCTGACTTTGAGTCCACGAATCTGGATCCAATGCAAAACAATCACATAAGTAATCATATAATAAAAACAAATACAGAAAGTAAATTAAAAAATACAATCAAAAAATCTGAATACATACCTAAGTATGTATTTCAGAAACGGGGTGTTACAAGTATAGCTTGTTCATGTTATTTTAGACTTAGCATGTATACGTGGGGTTATTTTCTCACGTATATACGTCGCCGACTTTCGTCACAATTCTGCTTCCATGTATTTTGGGAAGCGGGGCGTGACAAATAATGAACTGATAATTTTAATATGATTGTGAAGAATTTGAAAATAAGATAATTGTAAATAATTATTTTATGATATCGATCATGTTAATAATATTGAAATCCATGTAACAAATATTGATATATTAACACATGATCATGTTAACAATATCACCCATATATTATCATTGTTACCATATTCGTGATGACAAATACTGAAAAGCAGAACACAATTATTTCGTGTTTATATTTCACTGTTAAATGCACATTACTATGTGTTATGATTACGCGCACTGCTAATTAATATTCTTGCATCACTGTGACTCGGATAAACTATTACACCGGACACTATTATTCAATGTACACGTATCATCGTTACGCAGACACTCTGTCAGACTGGACCTTCCTGTTATAGGGATTCACATGTATGCATGCATGCTCTGATTATTCCTATATTCCTATTACATGGTTTAGTTTTACTCGGATATTCTTATATTCCTTTTATATGCATATTTCCTAAATATAATACATGATTATTTTTTGTATCACTATATTGATATAAAATTCTTGTTACCTAGCTATATTGTTTATTGATATTCGATGTGTGAAACTAAGTGCCACGTGAAAACCACCTCTAATTCCACAGGGCCACCTTTAGAGTCCCACATCTCCTGTTTTCTGTTATCTTGTTCAGTGATATAAGGATTGTTCATGTCTTATTATTCTGATACATGTTACATGCACTATTACTGTTCTTGATTCATTGTAATATTTAATAAATACAATATGGGATTGGGGGAGACTTGATGATTGACTAGGTCTTATCTGTGGATGTCCTGGATCCATTATACATCCTACTGCAGGGGATGGGGCAGTGCTGGCTAACGACTGTACTGTTTCCTATTTCCTGCTCCCCTCTTAGAGGAGGGCCCTAGTCTCAGCAGCTAGGGGACCGTGTAAGTCCGTGAACCCAGGTATGCATAGGATACACCCATCCAATTAGAACACCTTGACCATTAAGTTTTCAATTAACATAATAAGAACAGTATAAACAATGATGATGACAAGTTATTTGGTCACTCTCTCGTTCAGATAATGGTACCCTATGCCATATTCGGATGAATTCGGTTAGAGTACGGGCTCTAGTATAAACTGCCAGTGGTATATGATACTGAAAGAGATTGATTAAAATATCAGGCGATACTGATTGTTATTATTGTACAAATAACATGACTTGCTTGTTGTATTATATTATTGTCTATTTATACTTGTTATACTTTCTGATATCTTATCCATCACTATGACATGTGTATACTTTGTACATCATGTGGAGATACACTATTTATGTACACGAATACTCGCATTTCATATATTTTCTGTTCTATGTATTCTCTGCAGACACACTATTATTGTATAATCACAAACACGATAACATGATTATTTCTAATTATTTTATGTGTAGATTTTCATATTTATCATTACTATATTGTCATGTTACTAGTACTATTAGTGTAAATAGTAAATATAAAATACTTAATACTTGATATGTATTAATAATACAAACTGATTTCATTAAGTATAATTAAAAGATCTGTATCTTGTTTTATTTACCTATTAAAACCTGTTAATTATTATAAAATAATATAACGTTAATCGATATATATATATAACTCTTCCTGATTGACTTCATTGTTACTTTAATCATATATTATATATTATTGTCGATATAACATCATTGTAACATACTTGATAATAATAATGTCATTGTGCTAATATAATAATGATATATAATAATTGTTAGTATAAATATAATGTATCACTGTTATTTAATCATGTATTATATGTTATCGTGATTGTAAGAATATTATAACATACTATTACTCCATTCATTTTATCACTTACTATGTCGCTTTCTAATGATCTTGGGCTTGCATGCCTAGATTAAAAATTCGAGATATAATAGTACTTGATATTTCACGCGAAGACTCGTCACCTATATTATTCATAGATATTCTTATTTTTCAGTCTTTATTTTCTTATTTATCCCTGCTTCTGATTGAGATTAGATCAGTACATAAAAATACAAAATTTAGAAATCGATTGCAAAGTTCTCAATTCTACCGCTATAGCAAGTGGCTATGCGGGTCGTAATCCACGAGGAGAACTTGCGATGGAAGCGTGTTGATAAGTTTCTTTTCAAATTATTAAAACTGATTAAAAGTTCTTCTTTGTTTTTAAAAGAACTAAGAAAAAAACTATGTTAAGTCAGGGAAGAAAGTGAAAGATAGGAGAAGATGATGATTGTGTAAAGTGGAAGATAAAGCTAAACAAAGAGATAAAAAGAGTAAAGAAAAGGAAGAAATGGTTTTTGAAGGTGTTCTAAACTAATGAATTGAAATAATGAAAGAAATCTAAAAATACATACTTACCCCTTTTGGATGATGACTTACCTGGATCGTTGGCACTTTTACCTTGATTCAGAGGCGATTAGCGCATAAACCCATAAGATATAATTCAGTTCCCATCCATATTATATCATCAATGCTATCAAGCAAGCATGAAAGATACGAAAATAGGGAGGAATCTATTATCATGAGCTATTGGTGGCACTAGCAAAGGCAAGGCAATACCGATGTTATTTAACTCACTTGGATTATGATCAAAACCACGATTTCAGTATTATTAACATGATCTATAAAGTAATTATTTATCATATTTTATTTTCAAACTCTTCACAATTATTTTAGTAATTATTAATTTAGCATTTTAGGATATTTTTGTCATTAATTCAATAATCCTTATTACCAATATAAAACTAATCCATCTGTATTTTATTTTAAATCAAGAAAAAAAATAATTATTTTGTTATCAATTATATTTAATTAACGATCAGTATATTCTAATTACAGTAATTTATTGATAATTACAATTTATTAAATAATATTTATAATGATTTACCGATAATCAAGATTTATTAAATAAAGCAATCAATCATTTCTAGTAAACATGATAGAATATAATTTATAAAAGAAAAACACTCACTTATCTATTATAAGAATGTAGCTCGTCTTCCTAAGATCGCAACGGTTCTGGAATCATCCAATTTGAAGTCCGGATGCTCCAGATATAGTCCAAGCACTCAAAACCATATAAATGGGTCAATTACGTAATAAAAAGGGTTTAAATTGCAATCATAATAAATATTCGGGGGGTTTTTTGTAATTTTACCTTTCTTTATATTTGATGTGGCTTTATTCCCCAAACGGGTCGGGTTTAGATCCACAACCCATACCCATTAATATAAGTGATGGGTTATTGGGTTATGTCATGCCCCGCTTCTCAAAATACGCGAAAACGGAGTCGCGACGAAGGTCGACGACGTATGTACGCGAGAAAAATACCCCATGCACATACGCTAAGCCTGAAGTAACCTAAACAAGTTATAAAATCTACTATAATAAATCAATATCACTGCAATATGACATATAAATATCTAACACAATGATAGCAGATGAATAAAGGAAAGAAATAGCAACTGGAGACGATATAGATAGAATTAAGAAATAACATGAATAAAAGAGTAAGAATACCTATAGTCAAGAAAAGAGAGACTCCAGCTCCTCAACATGCCTGTGAATCTCTCCCAATACCTGATCAGTAATAAATAACCACAGATCTGGATATGCAAATCTAGGGAGTCAGAACTCCTAGTGAATGTATAAGAATAAACTGGAAAGATGCACATACATATAAATGTTAACATATAATAATAATATAAACTAGAATAAGAAACGACATGAATAAGTAAATAAACAGTAATGTGGATAGCACACAATAGAGTATATATCCAATCAAATATTCAATCAGGTGTCTATCACCATCTATATATATCAAGCGGATGGAGTCAGTCAGTACTAGAGTCAGTGTCCAATAAGGTAAGGTGTAACATCAAGTGTCCAACATACATATATGTTTCAGGTAAAGACAAGCAATTACAGTACATTATGAATAGTTTATTATTATTATGTCAGCGAACACCAACTGCCACATGTAATAGACGCATCCCATACTATGCCTATCACACATGTTAATCAGGGTCTTAAGTTATTGAAACTGATCGGTTGGAGACATTGTCCATGCTTTAGGTGGGTCCCGTACATACCCGGGATCACGGTCCAAACTCCTGGCACTGAGCCAGGCCCTACCGCTAGGTAGTCAGGAACATGTATAATAGGAATAAGAACAGGACGGGGTGTCAGTCACCCCATGGAAACCCTGCAGTAGAACCCTCTTTCGGCTGCGCAACATATATCCTAAGTCCACCAAAAATACAGATGCTTTCTCCTCCATCAATTTCCCTAATCCCAGTGTAAGTTGTTTAATATCATGTCATTAGTTTATCAAGATTATTTAATGTAATGTTACCTAGACCACTAGGATAACTCACTGGGTAACAACATCAACATGTGTAATCAGGACACCAGTATAACATGATATATATAATGTCAGTGAACAGGATACCGATATAACAGGACATCTAACAAGTATAATTGAGAGTGTTGTTACCGTATACAATACTTTTCCTAGTAATTATGGTAACATGGACAATACAGTTATCAGGTAAATGTCATCTATAATCAGTCAAGTTTTTCAGGTAAATCATGATATTCAGAATATGTAATGACCTACTGGCATGAAAAAAAATAATCCGGGCAAAATATTTAATCAACTCAGACCTTAAAGTCATTGATATATCCAAGTCTTAATATATAAAATACATACTTATCTATATCCAACCAATCATCACTATCTAATCTTAATTAAAACCGTCATACATTCTCATTTCCATTAAGTTCAGACACAAGATCCAGAAATTCAAGTAACCAGCCAATTATGTATATACATGCCACTAGATCAAGTCAAACCAATCTATGTCTACTCCTCAACCCAAGGTCAACTCCAACTCAATCGAGTTTACTAACAAATCCAAGTCCAATGTCTCGTTCTTTTAATAAAAAATCTCCAAATTAATCAATCATCAATATCTAACCACACTCTCACATGTTTTACCATCAATAAGAATAATCAAATCTGTTAATAATGTCACTCAGATATCAACTCGCATAACTACCATCATAAACCGGTTGTAATACCCCGTTTCCGGAATACGTACTTAGTTGCGTATTCAGCTTTTCGATCGTATTTTTCGATTTACTTCCCGTATTTGACCGATTTTAATTTCAAATATCATTTTCTAAAATATTAGATTTTATGAGAATTTCTGGAATTTTCTAGAATTTAAATGAATTTCTCCAAACCGGTGTCGACCAGTGCCGCTGATCGATTCCCGAATTTTTATCTTACAAACTGTTTAGAAATTCTAGAAGATTCTTTAGACATTTCTGCCTAGAATAATATCCCTTACTTAAATACTTTTTCTGAAGATTTTACGAATTTATGCAAATTCTACCGGAGTCGGTAGAAGACTTCTTCCAGTATTTTTATTTCACAAACAGTTAGGAATTTCTAGAAAGTCCTTTAGACTTTATTTCTTAGAATCGTATTTCTTATCTATATACTTTTTCTGAGAATTTTATGAATTTATGAAAATTCTTTCGGAGTCGGTAGGTAACTGATTCCGGGATTTTTAGCTTTAAAACTATACAGTATTTCTTAAAAAGGATTTCACTATGAGTCTTCATATATTATTATTGATTTTTGGTAAAATTACGAGTCGTTCCGAGATACTTGAATTTCGGACGATTTCGGTATTTTCCGAAATGTTTTCCCGCATACTCGACTTTAACCCGGGAATCCGTGTTTTCAATATTTTCATTTTTCAAGTTAGAGAAAATATCTTCTCTTTTTATAATTTCTTCTCCTTTTTCCTTTTTCTTTTTCCTTTCCTTCTTTTCCTTCCAACAAATTCTCAAAATATCTCTTCCAAAATATCTTTTCCTCCAAAATATCCCCATTAATGCACCCCTCTCTCTCTTCCCCATGGCCGGCCAAGTGGCCAAGGAGAGACACCCATCCCATCTCCTATTTTGCAATTAAGTCCCTCTCTTTTATTAAATTCCATCCCCTTTACAAATCCAAACCCTATTTAAACAAAATCCTTCACATTTTTATTCTTTTCTTCACTTCACCAAGAAATCAACTTTTGCAAAATCCCTCTCCTTCTCCAAAGCAAACCCTAGGTCTTCATCTCCATCTCAAACGACTACAACTTGGGATTTGGGATCATCCGCAAGATCGTCGAGGATCACTTCGGCGCTTTTCGTCGACCTCGAATTCTTCGGAATTCGTATAAGCCCCAAACAACCATTCGAGGTGAGTACTTTTACTCACCAAGACTTGTAATAATCTTTATATACTTGTGGTGACAAATCATGTCCATTGATATCATCAAAATCATATTTTTAGACTATCAAATCAACCACAACAAAATCTGATTTTTCTGACTAAACAGCAGCATTTTTCAGAACTTCGGTCGACCGGCCCAAGGGGGCAGTCGACCGATGTGCACAAACGTGCACAATTTTGAGTAGGCGGTCGACCGGTTCACCAACCAGTCGACCGGTAGAAAACCTGGAGCTCACGGCCCTGTATCGGTCGACCGGCAGTCGACCGACAGGCGACCGGTAGTTATATCTCCAGTCGACCGGCAGTCGACCGGAAGTCGACCGACCAAACCTGGAGCTCACGCATTTTGTCCGGTCGACCGGCAGTCGACCGCAGTCGACCGTTAACCTGTTTTTGGGCAAAAATTGTTGTTTCTTTTATGAATTGGATTTTACCCTTGCTTCACATAGGATATACTATTCTTGTTCATGCTCTATGATTTGTACTACATGACATGTTACTTGATGGATCTCATTACTTGTTACTTCTTGACTTGTTATCATATATTCTCATTTTAGGACTTGTTAATTAATATATATATCACCATCTTATCATGCCATCACCTACACCAAGCATGATATATTCGACTTTTGTATAAAATAGACCAACTTATATCGGGTCGGGGGAAAACATGCGGATATCGATATGTGTTCGTGTTTACAGTGGCTTTTAGGAATGTTGTGCAACTCATGTTCCGGTCTGACCTGTGGGCCTCCAGGGGACCGAGGGGAGTGCTTGCTCCCTTTATTACTGGTACCATCCTGATAAGGGCATACATAAGTCCCTCCTGTTTGGCCTAGCGGCTGGCTTCCGTCACCAAGCAACGGAACAATCCTGGACCGTTATCCCGGGCATGTACGGGGTCCACTGTAAACATAGTTCGTCGATACAACCGCTGATTTCCAATAACCCCCTTGCTTTATTGGGATATGGATCTATGTGCTCTGGGACGCTGGGTCACATAGCTAGATATCACAGTAAGACAAGTAATAATAATAAGACGTTAATTGTAGATTATTGTTTTATGATCTTATCTCCTCAGGCTTTGTTTACGAGCTAGTAGACATTTATTTTACTGTTCTGGTTTTTCCTATTCATACCACTTAGCCACTTGGCTATATTTTGTTTACTATTATATGTCTTGATTCCTTGGATTTGCATATTCAGATTCTGAGGCTTGGAACGAAGTGGAGCCATCCACAGAGGACCAGGCTTATTTCAGTGAGCAGGCTGACCAACTCTAGATCCCTCGTGCCAGACTCTTCCTTTTGGCTCACGAGTCTCCATCTCTTACGTGAGCATCTTGTGTATATCTTTGTATATGTTCTTTTGGACTTGGTTGTGAAAACAAGACACTTGTAAAGTGTAACAGTTATCATAACTTGTATAACTTTGTATTTGTACTTTTATAGTTGGCATATGAATATACCACGCTTTGTGTTGTACTCTGATTTCTTGTTGTACTTTATGCTTAACGTATCTACGTGGGGGTACCTTTTGACCTACGTATATACGTCGCAGTGACGTCCCCGTATCCGTGGATTCGGGGCGTTACAGGTTGGTATCAGAGCCTAGGCTCTCACACCTAAAAGTACAATCAAGTGGCAAATTCTAGTAATTTGCGAATGCCAACTACAATGTACAAAGTTATTAGTCCTTCTTGATTCCGTCCTTGATTCATTCCTTCGTATCCTAAACTCCTTTCCATTGTTTCCAATTCCAGTTATCATTCGGAATGGAGAGACGATCGGGTCGTAACAATATCGGGCAAGTACCGAATGGACCTGTAGGAGGAGAGAATGCCGATGTCCTGAGAGTTATTCAGGCCATGATGGAGAACCAGCAGCAGCAGACTGAACTCCTCAGGCAGGAGTTAGCAGCCCCGAAGGAGCAGAGACCGGGAAACATTTCAGATTTCCGAAGGCTGCAACCAGCAATTTTCACAGGAGGAGAGAAGCCATTGGATGCTGAGCAATGGCTGACGGACACCACTGATTTGCTGAATGCAGCCCGTGTCCCGAAGGAGAACCAAGTAGAGGTTGCTAAGATTCAGCTGAAAGACATAGCTCGAACTTGGTGGTTAGCCGAGGAGGCCCGCTTGGAGAAGCCTGTCACTTGGGACACGTTCTCCAAGAGTTTCTACAGCCGATTCTTCCCTGCTACGGCGCAGAAAGATATGGAGGAGCAATTCATCAGACTCCAGCAGTGGAACAAGTCCGTGGACGAGTATGCCGCGGAGTTTCTTAGACTGAGTCGTTTTGCCCCGTACATGGTGACAGATGAAGAGAAGCGGGCAAGCAGATTTCAGCAGGGCCTGCAGATGGATATACAAGTATTCCTAATACCCCAGCAGTTGAAGACTTACTCGGAGGTTCTTACCATCGCTCGAGAGGTGGAGCGTGGGTTACAGAAGAAGCAAGAGAACCAGATGAGGAATCAGGCCATGAAGAGGCCATTTGTACCATTGGGAAGAGGAGGCCCATACAGAGCAGCAAAGGTCCAGATGAGGCAACCTTTCAGGCCAGCTCCTTACCAGACGACCCAACCTATTGCCTTCTGCAACTATTGTCAGAACCAGGGCACACTCGACCAAATTGCCGGAGGGCAAATGGGCTGTGCTTGGTGTGTGGATCCAGAGACCATTCCATAGAGGCTTGTCCACACAGGAGAGTGGGGATAACCGGTCAAGCAGTGCCAGCACTTCAAGGACCGAATGGACAGAGGGTACTACCAGGGCCACTTGGGCAGAGGAACCAGGGACCGGTGATGAGGAGAGCTCTACCCCTTCCTCCACAGCATGTTGTTCGCCCAGTCCAGAGAGGAGGCAGGACTGCAGCAGGGCGTGGCAGAGGTCAGGCTTATAATCTGACAGCAGAAGAGGCTGAGGCTTCAGAGGAGGTGATAACAGGTAACATCAGAGTTCATTCAATACCTGTTCTCGCTCTCTTCGATTCAGGAGCATCCCACTGTTATATCTCAGAGCATTTTGTGGCTTTACATTCTATACCTGTTAGGTTATTAGACCACAAATGGGAGATAAGTACAGGGAATGGGGTAGTTATATCTTCTAGAGTTTGTACTGATTGTCCAGTAGAACTTTGTGATAAGATCTTGGCCATAGATATGCTCGTACTAGACACCAAAGGGTACGATGTAATCTTAGGCATGACCTGGCTCAGTCAGTACTATGCAGTGATTGACTGTAGGGAGAGGAAGATTAATTTCAGAATTCCCCTTCAACCTGAATTCCAGTTTAGTGGAGAAGTAAAGTCCACTAGGGGAAAGACTCAGATGATTACTTCGGAGGTTCAGAAGCAGAAGGTACCGGTGTGGGATGAATTCCCAGAGGTGTTTGCTGAGATTTCAGGACTGCCACCGGAGAGGATGATAGAGTTCTCCATTGATACAGTTCCAGGAGCAGCTCCCATATCCAAGGCTCCATACAGGATGGCACCGACGGAGTTAGAGATTTTAAAGAAGCAGCTGCAGGAGTACTCAGACAAGGGATTGATTAGGCCAAGCACTTCACCGTGGGGAGCTCCAGTTCTATTGGCCAACAAGAAGGATGGTGGTAAGAGACTTTGTATTGATTATAGGGAATTGAACAAGGTCACCATCAAGAACAAGTATCCCTTACCCAGGATTGATGATCTGTTTGATCAGCTTCATGGGGCCCGTGTGTTCTCCAAATTGGATTTGCAGTCGGGTTACCATCAGCTGAGGGTGAAGAAGGAGGATATTCCGAAGACGGCATTCAGGACCCGTTATGGCCACTATGAGTTTCTAGTTATGCCTTTCGGAGTCACCAATGCCCCTTCAGTTTTCATGGATTTGATGAACCGAGTGTTCTCGCCCTATCTGGATCAGTTTGTTGTTGTTTTCATAGATGACATCCTGATTTATTCAAAGAACAACAGGGAGCATGCAGAACATTTGAGGATTGTGTTGCAGACTCTCCAGCAGGAGCAGCTTCATGCCAAGAGGAGCAAGTGTGATTTCTGGTTGGGCAGTATAGCCTTTCTTGGGCACATTGTTTCAGCAGAAGGAATTTCAGTTGATCCTAGCAAAGTCCAGGCAGTGAAGGATTGGCCAATTCCAAAGACGGTGACTGAGATTAAGAGTTTTCTTGGACTAGCCGGATATTACAGACGCTTTGTCCAGGATTTCTCTAGGATTGCAGCTCCGTTGACCCAGCTCACCCGGAAAGGAGAAAGGTACATATGGACTGAGGAATGTGATGCAGCATTTGAGCAGTTTAAAGCAGAGACTCATTTCAGCTCCAATCTTGAGGACTCCCTCAGGAAGAGGAGGGATGGTCATCTACAGTGATGCATCAGGAAAAGGCCTGGGATGTGTACTTATGCAACATGATCATGTCATAGCATATGCATCTAGGCAACTGAAGACTCATGAGCGGAATTACCCAACTCATGACTTGGAGCTGGCAGCTGTTATCTTTGCCTTGAAGATTTGGAGGCATTATCTTCTGGGAGATAAGGTGTTGATATATACAGATCACAAGAGCCTCAAGTATATCTTCTCACAGAAAGAGTTGAACATGAGGCAGAGGCGGTGGCTGGAGCTTATGGCAGACTATGATATTGACTTGCAATATCATCCAGGCAAGGTCAATACAGTTCCAGATGCACTGAGCAGGATGCCAGAGAATAGAGTGCTTGTCCAGCTCACTCAGCAGAAGGAGTTGATTCAGGACTTCATCAGATTGGACTTGATGGTAGTTCGAGGAGGTGACAAGGCAGGGCAGCTCATGGCTTTACAGATCCAGTCATCATTGATTGATGAGATCAAGGAAGCTCAGAAGGAGGACCCCAGATTACAGATATTTCGAGCTCAGGTGGAGGCTGGATTGAGGACTGATATCTGTATCCATCCAGATGGTGCCTTGTATCTTGGTAGCAGGCTTAGTGTTCCCCAGGGAGAAGTTAGACAGAAGATTTTGGCAGAAGCACACAGTTCAGCTTATTCTATACACCCAGGGGGAAACAAGATGTATCAGGACTTGAAGAAGCATTTCTGGTGGAATGCCATGAAGAGGGAGATAGCTCAGTTTGTAGCTAAGTGCCTAGTGTGCCAGCAGATAAAGATAGAGCACCAGAGATCAGCCGGACTTCTACATCCTTTACCGATACCCGAATGGAAGTGGGAGCACATCACTATGGATTTTGTCACGGCATTACCTCGTAGTCCCAAGGGTAATAATGCTGTGTGGGTAATCATTGATCGCCTCACCAAGTCAGCTCACTTCATACCATTCAGGGTAGGTCAGACAACAGAGGTCTTGGCAGACAAGTACATGAAGGAGATAGTTCGTCTGCATGGAGTTCCAGTGAGTATTGTATCAGATAGAGACACCAGATTCAGATCCCATTTCTGGGAAAGTCTCCAAGAAAGTCTGGGAACTCGTCTGAAATTTAGTACAGCATATCATCCTCAGACAGACGGACAATCTGAGAGGACTATCCAGATTCTAGAAGACATGCTTAGGGCCTGCATGATTGAGTTCGGGGTTCATGGGAGGACCATCTTCACTTGGCTGAGTTTTCTTATAATAACAGCTATCAGGCAAGTATTAAGATGGCACCATTTGAGGCCTTGTATGGGAGGAAATGTAGATCACCGATTTGTTGGGATGAGGTCGGTGAGAGGAGTCTTTTGGGACCAGAGATCCTGATTCAGACCACAGAGAAAGTCAGAGTTATTAGAGATCATCTCAGGGCAGCTCAGAGTCGGCAGAAGAGTTGGGCAGATTCCCAGAGGAGGCCATTGGAATTCCAGACCGGAGATCATGTACTCTTGAAGATATCACCTACCAAGGGAGTCATCCGGTTCGGTACTCGTGGAAAGCTAAGTCCAAGATATATCGGCCCATTCGAGATTTTGGAGCGAGTGGGAGATGTGTCTTACAGATTGGCATTGCCGCCTTCTTTGGACGGAGTGCACAATGTTTTCCACGTATCTCAGTTGAGGAGGTATGTAAAGGATGATAGCCATATTCTGGATCACTCCGAACTAGAGCTACAACCAGATTTATCATATCAGGAGCAGCCGATGGCCATATTGGATAGAAGTGTGAAGACACTGAAGAACAAAGCCATTCCATTAGTATTGGTGTCTTGGAACAGGCATGCTCCAGGAGAAGCCACTTGGGAACGAGAGGATGTTATCCGAGAGCGTTATCCTCAACTCTTCGCATCTTGATTGGTAAGACTCTTTCCTTCTATTCTTCCCAACTGTTATTTTCCATCTTATCCTTCTCTATATCTGTTACCTTTCCTGTTACCTTTCACTTTACGAAATTTCGAGGACGAAATTTTTGTAAGGTGGGTGGATTGTAATACCCCGTTTCCGGAATACGTACTTAGTTGCGTATTCAGCTTTTCGATCGTATTTTTCGATTTACTTCCCGTATTTGACTGATTTTAATTTCAAATATCATTTTCTAAAATATTAGATTTTATGAGAATTTCTGGAATTTTCTAGAATTTAAATGAATTTCTCCAAACCGTGTCGACCAGTGCCGCTGATCGATTCCCAAATTTTTATCTTACAAACTGTTTAGAAATTCTAGAAGATTCTTTAGACATTTCTGCCTAGAATAATATCCCTTACTTAAATACTTTTTCTGAAGATTTTACGAATTTATGCAAATTCTACCGGAGTCGGTAGAAGACTTCTTCCAGTATTTTTATTTCACAAACAGTTAGGAATTTCTAGAAAGTCCTTTAGACTTTATTTCTTAGAATCGTATTTCTTATCTATATACTTTTTCTGAGAATTTTATGAATTTATGAAAATTCTTTCGGAGTCGGTAGGTAACTGATTCCGGGATTTTTAGCTTTAAAACTATACAGTATTTCTTAAAAAGGATTTCACTATGAGTCTTCATATATTATTATTGATTTTTGGTAAAAATTACGAGTCGTTCCGAGATACTTGAATTTCGGACGATTTCGGTATTTTCCGAAATGTTTTCCCGCATACTCGACTTTAACCCGGGAATCCGTGTTTTCAATATTTTCATTTTTCAAGTTAGAGAAAATATCTTCTCTTTTTATAATTTCTTCTCCTTTTTCCTTTTTCTTTTTCCTTTCCTTCTTTTCCTTCCAACAAATTCTCAAAATATCTCTTCCAAAATATCTTTTCCTCCAAAATATCCCCATTAATGCACCCCTCTCTCTCTTCCCCATGGCCGGCCAAGTGGCCAAGGAGAGACACCCATCCCATCTCCTATTTTGCAATTAAGTCCCTCTCTTTTATTAAATTCCATCCCTTTACAAATCCAAACCCTATTTAAACAAAATCCTTCACATTTTTATTCTTTCTTCACTTCACCAAGAAATCAACTTTTGCAAAATCCCTCTCCTTCTCCAAAGCAAACCCTAGGTCTTCATCTCCATCTCAAACGACTACAACTTGGGATTTGGGATCATCCGCAAGATCGTCGAGGATCACTTCGGCGCTTTTCGTCGACCTCGAATTCTTCGGAATTCGTATAAGCCCCAAACAACCATTCGAGGTGAGTACTTTTACTCACCAAGACTTGTAATAATCTTTATATACTTGTGGTGACAAATCATGTCCATTGATATCATCAAAATCATATTTTTAGACTATCAAAATCAACCACAACAAAATCTGATTTTTCTGACTAAACAGCAGCATTTTTCAGAACTTCGGTCGACCGGCCCAAGGGGGGCAGTCGACCGATGTGCACAAACGTGCACAATTTTGAGTAGGCGGTCGACCGGTTCACCAACCAGTCGACCGGTAGAAAACCTGGAGCTCACGGCCCTGTATCGGTCGACCGGCAGTCGACCGACAGGCGACCGGTAGTTATATCTCCAGTCGACCGGCAGTCGACCGGAAGTCGACCGACCAAACCTGGAGCTCACGCATTTTGTCCGGTCGACCGCAGTCGACCGGCAGTCGACCGTTAACCTGTTTTTGGGCAAAAATTGTTGTTTCTTTTATGAATTGGATTTTACCCTTGCTTCACATAGGATATACTATTCTTGTTCATGCTCTATGATTTGTACTACATGACATGTTACTTGATGGATCTCATTACTTGTTACTTCTTGACTTGTTATCATATATTCTCATTTTAGGACTTGTTAATTAATATATATATCACCATCTTATCATGCCATCACCTACACCAAGCATGATATATTCGACTTTTGTATAAAATAGACCAACTTATATCGGGTCGGGGGAAAACATGCGGATATCGATATGTGTTCGTGTTTACAGTGGCTTTTAGGAATGTTGTGCAACTCATGTTCCGGTCTGACCTGTGGGCCTCCAGGGGACCGAGGGGAGTGCTTGCTCCCTTTATTACTGGTACCATCCTGATAAGGGCATACATAAGTCCCTCCTGTTTGGCCTAGCGGCTGGCTTCCGTCACCAAGCAACGGAACAATCCTGGACCGTTATCCCGGGCATGTACGGGGTCCACTGTAAACATAGTTCGTCGATACAACCGCTGATTTCCAATAACCCCCTTGCTTTATTGGGATATGGATCTATGTGCTCTGGGACGCTGGGTCACATAGCTAGATATCATAGTAAGACAAGTAATAATAATAAGACGTTAATTGTAGATTATTGTTTTATGATCTTATCTCCTCAGGCTTTGTTTACGAGCTAGTAAACATTTATTTTACTGTTCTGGTTTTTCCTATTCATACCACTTAGCCACTTGGCTATATTTTGTTTACTATTATATGTCTTGATTCCTTGGATTTGCATATTCAGATTCTGAGGCTTGGAACGAAGTGGAGCCATCCACAGAGGACCAGGCTTATTTCAGTGAGCAGGCTGACCAACTCTAGATCCCTCGTGCCAGACTCTTCCTTTTGGCTCACGAGTCTCCATCTCTTACGTGAGCATCTTGTGTATATCTTTGTATATGTTCTTTTGGACTTGGTTGTGAAAACAAGACACTTGTAAAGTGTAACAGTTATCATAACTTGTATAACTTTGTATTTGTACTTTATAGTTGGCATATGAATATACCACGCTTTGTGTTGTACTCTGATTTCTTGTTGTACTTTATGCTTAACGTATCTACGTGGGGTACCTTTTGACCTACGTATATACGTCGCAGTGACGTCCCCGTATCCGTGGATTCGGGGCGTTACACCGGTCAAATCCAAGATCTAAATATAATTATAGTTTAAGTTATATCACTAATAGTTCTAATCCCAATCAAGATAATAACTACGAAGTGGGAAATCCTCAAGCTACATGAAATCTAGAAAGTCTCTGTACTCAAGGCTCGATATCAATCAATATCATTACTCAGATAATTTATCAGTGAATGTATCTAAATAAAATACTTGCAACTAATAATCCAAAATCAGTATTATATTGTCACGCCCCGCTTCCTAAAATACGTAGAAACGGAGTCGCGACGAGAGTCAGCGACGTATATACGCGAGGAAAATACCCCACGTATACACGCTAAGCCTAAATTAACCTGAACAAGCTATAAATCTGAACCGTAATAATCAACGATCACTGCAATAATACATATAAAGGCTACACATGATCTCAAATGAAGTAAGGAATGAAATAGAAGCTAAGGGTGATATACAGGAATCAAAGAATAATAATAGGAATAAGAAAATGCAAGAATACCAGAATAAAAAGAGAGGGAGAATCCAGCTCCTAGCAAAGCGTACAGTCTCATCGAACGCCTGCACAAAAGAAACAAGCGTCCAATATCTGGACGTGCAAATCCAGGGTTGTCAGAAAGCGACCTGGTGAGTGTGTGTGTAAAGAGGATTGCTCGTGCATATAAACAGTGTGCACAAAATAATAACAGATAACTGCAACACTAAATAACATGATAAATAAACAACTGAATAACAATAACATGAATAAGTGTGCAGATAAAAGACAAGTAAAATAACTGTAAACAAACAACTGATGTCAAGATGTATAATCTAACATAGGTCACTAGTCTGGTATATAATCTGGTCATGTGTATGGTCATATGTCATAAGGCAGAGTATCAATCCAGGGCATAACACAATGTATTTCATTCAAATTATTCAATAATAATCATTAGTGTTCTTTGTTATTTTTGTCCCTTTCCCACCGGCGTCCCACAACACCGACAGTTCACACTGGAGCCCGCACTTCCAGTAGAACTCATCCGAACTCTGATATGCGGGTATCATTATTCGAATAGGGAAGAGACCAAATAACATATGGTCATGACGTTATCATCATATAGGTGTGTGTGGATGTTAATATGCACTGAGAATGTTTATCACGCTAACACCAGGTGGCACAGTCAGGAGATAGCCCTACAGATTCAAGAGGTGGCTCCCACAGATTCAAGAGGTGGCCCCCACCACGTGTGTGGTGTGGCACTTTGCTCCATGTGGCACTTTGCTCTGAGGGGAATGGATTCTAGAGGTAGCCCCCACGGATTCAAGAGGTGGCCCCCACCATGTGTATAGTGTGGCACTTTGCTCCGTGTGGCACTTAGTTCCATTCAGGATCCACCGGACGCTAGCACGATTGTGGGATACATCCTCGTCATCCCGACACCAGGCGGCAAGCTCCGCCGGACGCCGATCTAACTGTGCTATTAACAGGGTAACAGTGCATGGGACATGAGTACAGGGGATACATGAGTTCAGGGTATAGAAGTACTAGATGTCAGGTAGCAGTAATATAGTCATGCCAAGGTCCCGTAAAAGGTGTCGGTGTACAGTCAGTTCGTTAGTATTATTTATAACAATCAATATCCATGTTATTTCGATTACTGGGATGATACGGTGACGGTAACAATATCAGTACAGTAACAGTGAATCAATAATCGTATACACGGTGAACAATATCAGTAACAGTGAACAGTAACAGTAACCGTGTATATGATGAACAATAGGACTGTACAGTATTACGGTCAATGATACTTTCCCAGTAACTTTCAGTAACATGAACAATATGTTTATCAGGTAGGTATTATGTATAATCAGTCACGTTACTTAAATGAACATGATATTTATTCAGAATTAACAATATAATCTTTTGGGGTTGTTGATTATGTATTTAATATGTGAACATGATAAATAATTGCCTTGCATGAACAGTAATTACATATGAACACTATTTAAACATAAAATAACATCTATTGGAATAACTTAAAAGCAACTCACATGAAATAATACCAAAATATTCAATAAGAAACAAAGAACACTCACATGAAATGACGCAGTTTCAGAACCGAATCGCCATCTGGTCTTCACTGCACGAACCGGTACTGATCTATGGATCATTTCAGGGATCGGTCTTCGAATTGCCATTGTATCGAGTCCACAACGGCACGAATCCGGATCGGATCCGGGTCTCCTGCAACGAGTCCAAATCTCACCGAACGGATCCGAAATACTGAAGCACACAACTGTACACATATCACATACTCATACATACTTGAACATAATCACACACGTACTCAAGCATACACCCAAGCGTACACAGTACGTGCACGTGCTCGTACACATATACAACAACATGTACACATATAACACATATATACATGCATGCATATATACACTTAAACATACTTATACATGTATAATTTACCCAAATCAACTAGATTCAATAATACGGGGGTCATCTCGTATCATCCATCTCGGAATCCAAATGAAACGGTTGCCACATATTTCATCAACCACGTTTTCAATCAAACTGGAGACCGTTCAAATCAATAAGAACCATGTATAAATTTCTCCTTTCGAAGCTTTCTATTAATAGGGAAAAAGGGTGTCAATATGCGAAGGTAACTCACATGTACACTAATATCATTGAAAGCTTAGGTCCACCTATCACCTACAAAAAGTGTGGCAAAAACAGTTGCATGCTAGATGCCTGATATGATCCAAAAGGTTGTTAAAGGCTAATAAGGTTGAGTTGGATGCCGTGGAATGGCATGGGACCAAGAACTTGTTCCATGTGCTGGAGCTTGTCATTTAGAGTTGTCTTAGTGAATCCTTTTCTTCCTCATCTCCTTAGTTAGATTAACAATTTATGCTACTGTATCATCATTAGACATCATAGAGTTAACTGTTATCTTTAGAAATTAGAAAAATATCAGCCAAAAGAAGGTTTCTCAAAAAAATAAATAAACAAGTATATAAATGAAGAGAAAAATAAAAGCCAGAAGGAAAGAGAAGAGAAGACAGAATAAACAACAACAGAAGCCATAGTCCACTAATTTAATATTTATTATGTAGCTCTACTGAGCTTAATAGACATACACAACTTATAACACAGTAGAATCAAAAATACAATTCTGCTTGTACCCTTGGCCTGAGCACTAGCAATGATATCTACGTCCACCCTCTTGCATGCATGCACATGCATGCTGTAAATCACTACCCCATGCATGCTGTAAATCACTACCCACGCAAGTAATTACAAAGGGAGAAAATAAAGTGGAAGAGAGGTAAGGACTCACCCAGGGGAAGTAGTTCACGCAACCAGGAGCGGCTCAATTTTTAGGGAGGCCTTAGGCGAAAATTTCAAATGGGCCCTTTTAAAATATACTTTAAAAAAGTAATTAATATTAACTAATATGTTATTTAATCAATATTTTATTGAAAAACTATTCTTCTAGTTTTTTGAGATGCAAATTTTTAGTCATGTTTTTGTATTCAAGTTCTGCTAACGTATTTTTTTCTATAGAGCAGTTGCAGGCCCTGCCGTCAGTCTGAGGCCTGGGCGACGGAGGCGGTGAAAAGTAAGGCTGCACAGAGACAAAAAGAGTTTTAATTTTGAAAAATTCTCTAATTATAATTAAATAGTTAGGGAGAGTGGAAAAGACAGCTGGGAAGTGAAAAAGACTCCTCTCTTTAATTATAATTAAATAGTTATAGGGAGTGAAGGATATTAGCTTGGGAAAGCGGAAGAAACTCATGCTGACAGGATTTGAACTCACGCAGGCAAAGCCCACACAATTTCTAGTCATGTTCGATAACCACTCCGGCACGCCCAGTTGAACGAAAAAAATATTTTCTATGTTTTATATTTCTTATTTTAGTAAATACTAATTTACACTATAATTTTGGAGGCCCCATTATATTTGGGGCCCTAGGCGACTGCCTCGTTCGCCTAGAGGTTGAGCCGCCCCTGCACGCAACAAGGGGAGGAGAATGAACTCACGCATGGGAGGTGGCAGCCATTGACGGCGGAGTCCAGCGGATCCCGCGGACAACGCCGGTAGCTCAACGGAGGCCGCAGAAGAGGAGGGAGTGCTCCGACGGTGGTTCCAAGGTACCCACGCTCACCCGCGGAGGAGATGATGGAGCTCAGTGGAAGCCGCGGAGGATGATGGTGGTCTGTAGACCTCGCCGGAGAGGAGACCATGCTGCCCCATCGAGGTGTGCGACAATGAGAGGGAGGAGAGAGTGCAATGTTACGGTGCCAGGGAGGAGGTGCTCCGGCCAAGGAGAGAGCTCGATCACGGCTCGGCAAAGCACTCAAGCAGGGTGCCTCCACGGCCGAGGAGGAGAGGGTGAGCGTGGGCTTCGCTGCCCCAGTTGGGGAGATGGGGGGAGAGAGAGAGAGAGAGAGAGAGAGAGAGATTCAGATTTTGTTGGGATTAGGATAGTTGGGATTAGATTATGATAGGATTTTTTTTGAATTCGTTAGGAGCGGATTTTAATAGATAGGATCTGTTTTGGATTAGTTGTGGGATGGGTTTGAATCTAAGCAAATCGAAGAAGTTTGTTTTCTTTAATTTGGAAGAATTAAAGGGTAACTAAATAAGAATTAAATAAAATGCTATCCTTTCATAACAAAACCCAAAGGGGCCATGGTGGTAGGGATGGCAATTTGACCCGTACCCGCGGAAACCCGACCCGTCCCGACCCGAATGGGGCGGGTTTTTTGATCATTGACCGGGTTCGGGTCGGGTAACGGGGAAAACCCGAAATAACAAAGGTCGGGGCGGGGCGGGTACGGTATAGCATTGCCCCGCCCCGTTACCCGCCCCGTACGCGCCCCGTTATTTTTTTCATATAATGAGTATAATAATATTACATATACATCTACTTAAATAACCTAACTTTTAACACTAATTATAAATATGTCATTCCCTATAAATATCTAAACCAAGTGGTCCAAAATCCAAATCTAATTTGCCCTAAAAATTTGAGCCCAATACATGATTTCGGGTCGGGTCGGGTCGGGTATTTTTATTACCCGCCGGAGCGGAGATGGGGGTGATTGTGGAATACCCAACGGGGTCTGGGGCGGGGACGGGGCGGGTTTTGGGATTTCGGGTACGGGGACGGGGTGTTCAATACCCGGCCCCGACCCGCCCCTTTGCCATCCCTACATGGTGGTCTGTGCATCCAAATCATAAGTGGAGAGACCTGGGTTCGAACCCTGTTACACTCTCACATGCGGGTTTTCTATTTTTAATCGTTATTTTATTTTAATTGCATTCTTTTTTTTAATCAATATTTAATCATCGATTAAACTCTTATTAATTTAGAAAAATACTCAAAAATTCACAAAAATAGAAAAAGTCATTTCAAATATTTTTGTGAAGACAGACTCATGAAATTCATTCCCGATTGTAAATTAAAAATCCCGGAGTCAGCCTGTGACACCAATCGGACCCGAATTGAGATTCTTCTCCAAAAATTCCTAAGAATTTTCAGAAAATTCTGAAAAATTCTCAATCCGGTTACCAGGATGATTACATCAGGTATCGAATAGCAGTATCGAAACCCGCATATAGGGAACCGAGGTTTACAATCCTACCCACCTTATAAAAATTTCGTCCCCAAATTTTCAATAAGGCAAGGAAAGATAAAAAAAATCAAAAGAGACAGATATCAAGCTTCCATGTCTCTTCTCACTGCATCATGGGTCCACTACGCTTCCGCAGCGTGCTCTGATCTTTACTATCAGCTTCAACATAGAGTAACCAATTCAAAGAGGCAAGGTCAGAAAATAAAATAAGAATAGGAATCAAGATTACTCTAAAGGAGAGATGTGATCAGAGAGATCGAAAGATCAAAGAGATGGACCCCAAGAGTGAGAACGATCAATTCCAAATGGAGTCAATATCATCGTGTGAATCCTATATGTATATTGCAGTGTAATTATAACTCGTTCAAGTAACTGGTAAGAATCAAGTCCGTTTATGTCAAACCTGGCTCTGATACCAAGAAAACCCTGTCACGCCCCGCTTCCTAAAATACGTGGAAACGGAGTCGCGACGAGAGTCGGCGACGTATATACGCGAGGAAAATACCCCACGTATACACGCTAAGCCTAAATTAACCTGAACAAGCTATAAATTTGAACCGTAATAATCAACGATCACTGCAATAATACATATAAAGGCTACACATGATCTCAAATGAAGTAATGAATGAAATAGAAGCTAAGGGTGATATACAAGAATCAAAGAATAATAATAGGAATAAGAAAATGCAAGAATACCAGAATAAAAAGAGAGGGAGAATCCAGCTCCTAGCAAAGCGTACAGTCTCATCGAACGCCTGCACAAAAGAAACAAGCGTCCAATATCTGAACGTGCAAATCCAGGGTCGTTAGAAAGCGACTTGGTAAGTGTGTGTGTAAAGAGGACTGCTCGTGCATATAAACAGTGTGCACAAAATAATAACAGATAACTGCAACAGTAAATAACATGATAAATAAATAACTGAATAACAATAACATGAATAAGTGTGCAGATAAAAGACAAGTAAAATAACTGTAAACAAACAACTGATGTCAAGATGTATAATCTAACATAGGTCACTAGTCTGGTATATAATCTGGTCATGTGTATGGTCATATGTCATAAGGTAGAGTATCAATCTAGGGCATAACACAACGTATTTCATTCAAATTATTCAACAATAATCATTAGTGTTCTTTGTTATTTTTTGTCCCTTTCCCACCGGCGTCCCACAACACCGACAGTTCACACTGGAGCCCGCACTTCCAGTAGAACTCATCCGAACTCTGATATGCGGGTATCATTATTCGAATAGGGAAGAGACCAAATAACATATGGTCATGGCGTTATCATCATATAGGTGTGTGTGGATGTTAATATGCACTGAGAATGTTTATCAGGCTAACACCAGGTGGCACAGTCAGGAGATAGCCCTACAGATTCAAGAGGTGGCCCCACAGATTCAAGAGGTGGCCCCCACCACGTGTGTGGTGTGGCACTTTGCTCCATGTAGCACTTTGCTCTGAGGGGAATGGATTCTAGAGGTGGCCCCCACCATGTATATGGTGTGGCACTTTGCTCCGTGTGGCACTTAGTTCCATTCAGGATCCACCGGACGCTAGCACGATTGTGGGATACATCCTCGTCATCCCGACACCAGGCGGCATGCTCCGCCGGACGCCGGTCTGACTGTGCTATTAACAGGGTAACAGTGCATGGGACATGAGTACAGGGGATACAGGAGTTCAGGGTATAGAAGTACTAGATGTCAGGTAGCAGTAATATAGTCATGCCAAGGTCCCGTAAAAGGTGTCGGTGTACAGTCAGTTCGTTAGTATTATTTATAACAATCAATATCCATGTTATTTCGATTACTGGGATGATACGGTGACGGTAACAATATCAGTACAGTAACAGTGAATCAGTAATCGTATACACGGTGAACAATATCAGTAACAGTGAACAGTAACAGTAACCGTGTATACGATGAACAATAGGACTGTACAGTATTACGGTCAATGATACTTTCCCAGTAACTTTCAGTAACATGAACAGTATGTTTATTAGGTAGGTATTATGTATAATTAGTCACGTTACTTAAATGAACATGATATTTATTCAGAATTAACAATATAATCTTTTGGGCTTGTTGATTATGTATTTAATATGTGAACATGATAAATAATTGCCTTGCATGTACAGTAATTATATATGAACACTATTTAAATATAAAATAACATCTATTGGAATAACTTAAAAGCAACTCACATGAAATAATACCGAAATATTCAATAAGAAACAAAGAACACTCACATGAAATGAAGCAGTTTCAGAACCAAATCGCCATCTGGTCTTCACTGCACGAACCGGTACTGATCTATGAATCATTTCAGGGATTGGTCTTCGAATCGCCATTGTATCGAGTCCACAACGGCACGAATTCGGAACGGATCCGGTCTCCTGCAACGAGTCCGAATCTCACCGAACGGATCCGAAATACTGAAGCACACAACTGTACACATATCACATACTCATACATACTTGAACATAATCACACACGTACTCAAGCATACACCCAAGCGTACACAATACGTGCACGTGCTCGTACACGTATACAACAACATGTACACATATACCACATATATACATGCATGCATATATACACTTAAACATACTTATACATGTATAATTTACCCAAAATCAACTGGGTTCAATAATACGGGGGTCATCTCGTATCATCCATCTCGGAATCCAAATGAAACGGTTGCCACATATTTCATCAACCACGTTTTCAATCAAACTGGAGACCGTTCAAATCAATAAGAACCATGTATAAATTTCTCCTTTCGAAGCTTTCTATTAATAGGGAAAAAGGGTGTCAATATGGGAAGGTAACTCACATGTACACTAATATCATTGAAAGCCTAGGTCCACCTATCACCTACAAAAAGTGTGGCAAAAACAGTTGCATGCTAGATGCCTGATATGACCCAAAAGGTTGTTAAAGGCTAATAAGGTTGAGTTGGATGCCGTGGAATGGCATGGGACCAAGAACTTGTTCCATGTGCTGGAGCTTGTCATTTAGAGTTGTCTTAGTGAATCCTTTTCTTCCTCGTCTCCTTAGTTAGATTAACAATTTATGCTACAATATCATCATTAGACATCATAGAGTTAACTGTTATCTTTAGAAATTAGAAAAATATCAGCCAAAAGAAGGTTTCTCAAAAAAATAAATAAACAAGTATATAAATGAAGAGAAAAATAAAAGCCAGAAGGAAAGAGAAGAGAAGACAGAATAAACAACAACAGAAGCCATAGTCCACTAATTTAATATTTATTATGTAGCTCTACTGAGCTTAATAGACATACACAACTTATAACACAGTAGTATCAAAAATACAATTCTGCTTGTACCCTTGGCCTGAGCACTAGCAATGATATCTACGTCCAACCTCTTGCATGCATGCACATGCATGCTGTAAATCACTACCCCATGCATGCTGTAAATCACTACCCACACAAGTATTTGCAAAGGGAGAAAATAAAGTGGAAGAGAGGTAAGGACTCACTCAGGGGAAGTAGTTCACGCAGCAAGGGGAGGAGAATGAACTCACGCATGGGAGGTGGCGGCCATTGACGGCGAAGTCCAGCGGATCCCGCGGACAACGCCGGTAGCTCAACGGAGGCCGCAGAAGAGGAGGGAGTGCTCCGACGGTGGTTCCAAGGTACCCGCGCTCGCCCGCGGAGGAGATGATGGAGCTCAGCGGAAGCCGCGGAGGATGATGGTGGTCCGTAGACCTCGCCGGAGAGGAGACCATGCTGCCCCATCGAGGTGTGCGACAATGAGAGGGAGGAGAGAGTGCAATGTTGCGGTGCCGGGGAGGAGGTGCTCCGACCAAGGAGAGAGCTCGATCACGGCTCGGCAAAGCACTCAAGCAGGGTGCCTCCACGACCAAGGAGGAGAGGGTGAGCGTGGGCTTCGCTGACCCGGTTGGGGAGATGGGGGGAGAGAGAGAGAGAGAGAGAGATTCAGATTTTGTTGGGATTAGGATAGTTGGGATTAGATTATGATAGGATTTTTTTTTTTTGAATTCGTTAGGAGCGGATTTTAATAGATAGGATCTGTTTTGAATTAGTTGTGGGATGGGTTTGAATCTAAGCAAATCGAAGAAGTTTGTTTTCTTTAATTTGAAAGAATTAAAGGGTAACTAAATAAGAATTAAATAAAATGCAATCCTTTCATAACTAATCCCAAAGGAGCCATTGTGGTCTGTGCATCCAAATCATAAGTGGAGAGACCTAGTTTCGAACCCTGGTTTTCTATTTTTATTGTTATTTTATTTTAATTGCATTCTTTTTTTTAATCAATATTTAATCATCGATTAAACTCTTATTAATTCAGAAAAATACTCAAAAATTCACAAAAATAGAATCATTTCAAATATTTTTGTGAAGACAGACTCATGAAATTCATTCCCGATTGTAAATTAAAAATCCCAGAGTCAGTCTGTGACACCGATCGGACCCGAATTGAGATTCTTCTCCAAAAATTCCTAAGAATTTTCAGAAAATTCTAATTAATTCTCAATCCGGTTACCAGGATGATTACATCAGGTATCGAATAGCAGTATCGAAACCCGTATATAGGGAACCGAGGCTTACATATATGATAGATCAAAATCAAGGTAAGGTATTCTCCGATATGACTAGAACTCAGCTATTATTGATCTCATCTAAATGAGAATCAAGATCTCATGCAAATTTCAAGTTGAACTCTAAGTCCGTATGTAAATCTACGTATCAAGAAAAATCAATCTAAAACATCTTATTTAATCCATCCTTATTGTCCAAGTGAATTCTCGTCTGAAATATCATCAAATAAATGTCCGATAACTACCTCAAATAAATATACTATTTATCTATAAATATGAACCTTTAACCTCAATCACGAACCAATCAACCTCAAGATCAATCAATTTATATTCTAAGATTTCTCACACTAGGTTAATTACAAGATCAAATCTGGTCTAAGGTATACTACAGCTAATCATGAATCAATAGTGGTAGACGACTACACATGAAATGACGTAGATCAACTAAATAAATAGTATTAGCACTCAACAATATCTCATGAAGGAATATAGGTAAACATACTGGTATAATATATCAGATGGTCACATGAAATGATATAAGTAAGACACAAATAACTATTGACGATGGTAAACAGGAAAATATATGAGAATAAACACTCACAAATATCATATTAGTAAATTTAGTAGCATAATTACATAACTAAATAAAATCATTTATCACAAAATCCTTGTTTAACTAAAGGAGGAAAAGAACACTCACAATAAAAATAAATAAAATTAAACAAAGAAAAGAAACACTCAGCTGAACTCGATCCCAAGTCCAAAGCACTGAAATCATAAGGCCCCGATAAATTACATGGTTCTTTTCGACAGAAATTGTTAGATTTTTAAAAGGTATTTTACTTGGGAGTTATAAGGGTTTTAATCTAATTAATTAGTTTGGGCAAGAAATGTGGTCATCTGGGTCTAATGAATTCAGTAAGTTCAGTTTAAACCAATTTTTAATTTTTATTAGATTTTAATAGACTTTAAACCATTAAAATACTTAATGGGTCTAAATTTAACATTAAGGAATGAATTAATTTATAGTGCTATTAGTCTAAATTTTTATCATGAAAAGTAAAATTATTGTAGACTATTTTTTATATTTTTTCTATTTTTTGATATTTTTTAATATGCAAATTCACCTTTCTTTCTTCTTTATTTTCTTTTTTTTTTCATATCTCTTTAGAAGCCCAACCCAGGCTCAGGCCGAACCAGGCTAGGCCCAGGCCTGGTCCAAAAAATTTTCTTTTTTTTCTTTTCCTTTTTTCCCTCTGGGCCTCTCTAAGTAGCCCAGCCCGGCCAGGCCCAGCCACGCTGGGCCGGCCCTGCCCAGGCCAGGCCCGGGCCAAACCGATCTGGGCTGGCTATGAATTTTTTTTTTAGGAGGGTGCATAGTGGGCCGACCCAGCCCACTGTGTACCCAAAGGCTCTACCCCCGAGAGCAGGCCATGAATTTTTTTTTTATTTTTGTAAAATTTCAAAAAAAATTTGTAAATTAAAATTATGGGTTGTATATTTTCACATGTATTTTAGTTGAATTTTAGATTAGGTTTTGTGATGTATAAAAAATATTCATGGAGATCATGGCATATACATGATTTTTAATAAATTATTTATATCAAATAAATTTTGATAAAATAGATTACTTACTTGGATTTTGATCTCCCCTAGCATGTTCCTCAATCTCTGCACTTCAAGGTCCCTTTTGTTCATGCTCCGCTTGAGGAAAAAAGAAAGAAGAAGGTGAGGGAGTTGAGCCATGGTTTTTTTTCTTTGGAGGTAGAAAAAGTAGTATAGGCTTTTTATAGGTTATTAGGGATTTTAGAAATCAAATTTCAGCTTGGTTCAAACTTCTTGATTGAGTAGTTTAGAATAGAATTAATTAAGGTCATGATTTTAAAAATAATATTTAGATTTGGGTAAGTTAGGTTTAGATATGATTTTTGTTAGGATTTAAATTAGGATTAGTTAAGATTTACGAAAAAGATTTGATAAGATAGGATTTTGATTAGGATTAGGATTGGGTTTTGGGTTAATGGTTATATTTGGGCTTTAGTTAAAAGAAATAAGTAATATGAAGAATAAGTGTTGGCCCAGAGGCCTTCCACTCTAGTTTTGATGATGATTAACTCATGTAGTTATGTGTACTAATAATCTTGTGATTTTAGTTTCAGATTATTAATCAAGATGTTAGTTAGTGATTAGCTTCAACAAGATAGTTTGGAAGCTTTCACATGGTGATTCAAGAGCCCGAGCGTCAAAGATCATATATAGCACTCGTTGGAGTCAAGCTCGGTGGATCACGAAGTTTTGGATCGAGCCGGCTTGGAGACGTTGCTCTACAAGAAGACATCGGTACCTGGTTTTAGTTTTGTGTTTAGATCCATTTGTAAAGATTAGAATAGTATGATATGCTCAAGTTCACAAAACACACACGTTTCATGTTTTAGTTTTGATTTTCGGTTTTAGGTTTAACCGATCTTGGTTTTCATGAATAGATAGATTCAAACAAGTTTACATGGTTTAATGTATATTAGATTTGTTCTATATACATGCATGCTTCAACTACTTAGACAAACTTAGTTTTGACTTACTTATTCATGTGTTTTATGTTTTGGTATTTTTAACAAAACATATTTTTGGAATTAAGGTCAAAAACATGGATATATATATATGTTTCATGTATATAGGATTATATCCATATACATCATGCCTAAATGTTGTTTAAAACCATGGTTTTGTATTTGGATGAGTTTTGAACAAAACGTATTTTCTATTCAAAATCCTAGTTTTAGAAAATACAGTTTTTGATTTTGGCAAAATTTCTATAACACAAAAATAGTCCAATATGTTTATGATTTGTGTTAAACTTTTTAACACAAGTTTATATTTCAATGAAAAATGATAAAACTATTTTTGTGGAATTTTAGAGATTTTATGGGAATTTTTTAAGACATTAAAAACCAAGTTTTTCCCTGTACTGCAGCTGCCAGGCTAGGCCGGTCGACCGTAGTGGTCGACCGACGTGCACGGATACGTGCACGCTGGCTGCCCCATGAGCCGGTCGACCGTACGGTCGGCCGACTGAGAGCATGTTGCTCTCTGTTTTGCCCCAGGCCGACCTAGCGGTCGACCGGACAAAGAGCGTTGCTCTCTGTATCTGGGACAGTCGACCGCACGGTCGACCGGTCGCTGCTGTTGGCCCAAAGGCCTTCCACTCTAGTTTTGATGATGATTAACTCATGTAGTTATGTTTACTAATAATCTTGTGTTGTTTAAGTTTCAGATCATTAACCAAGATATTAGTTGGTGATTAGCTTCAACAAGGTGTTTAGAAGCTTTTCATGATGATTCCAGGGCCAAAGCTTCAAGATCATACATTGCCTAGCCCATGGATGGAGTTTTGGAGCAAGTCTACTTGAAGATGAAGATCATCAAGAAGACTTAGGTATCCATAGTTTAGTTAGTGTGTTTAGATCCAATTTGTAAAGCTTAGTATAGTTGATATGCTCAAGTGCACAACACACACGTTTTCATGTTTTGGATTTGATTTTCATGAATAGTAGATCAAAACAAGTTTACTTTATTTCTATGTATATTAGATGTATTCTAGATATACATACATGGTTTAACTTGCTAGACAAACTTATTTTGATATCCCTATTCATGTGTTGAAAAATCAAGTTTGATAAAAATACAAGTTTTATTTTTGATAAAATTTGCAAGACTCAAAAATGAATTGATATGATTAATATATGTCTTGAAATTTTTATCACAAGTTTGTGTTTCCACATAAAATGATAAAACTATTTTTGGTGATTTTTAGAAGTGTTAAAAGATTTTTAGAAAAATATTTTACACTATTTTTCTGATCCAGATTTCTGTTCCAGGCTTCAATCAGTCGACTAGTCAACCTGACCTAGTCGACTTGGGTGAAGTCGACCGAGCCGGTCGACCGACGTGCACAAATCTGTACACGTTTGAAGGCACTGGGACGGTCGACCGCTCGGGTCGACCGGGGCACTTACAGTGCTCTCTGTTTGTTTCGGTCGACCGGGCCGGTCGACCGCAGTTGCCCAACGGTCATATTTCTGACCGTTGGCGGTCGACCGGGCCGGTCGACCGTTGCCTATCAGAGCTGCCAGCTCAGCTCTAACGGCTAGTTTTGTATTGGGGCTATATATACCCCATCTCTTCATAGTTTTGTAGAAGTTTTTAAGGGCAAAAATTTCAGACATTCTTAAGTGTTTTTAAAGAGTTTTCAAAAGTGTTTTGAGCTTTAAACTTCTAATTTGATTTGTGTTTTGGGTTTTTGGAAAATCAAAGAAAATAGGAATTTGGGATATTTGTATTGGTTTTCATTCTCTATCTTTTACAAGAGTTTTCCCAAGTATTTTCTTTGTTGCTTGTTTCCAAAAACACCTAGTTTTCCACACTTGAGCTATCTTCTATCCTAATCTATTAGGATTATTTGTTTTGTGGAAAAGAGAGAAAAAGAGAAGTGTTTGAGGTTAAGCCTCTAAGTTGTAAACCCTCCTTGCTTTTGTTGTATCCCTCTTTGGTAGAGGTTGATCGGAGTGGTATTGTGGTTGGATCCCTCTTCGGTGGAGGTGATCGTGCTTGTATTGGCTACGGGCCTTATCCCTCTTCGGTAGAGGTGGATTGTGGTTGTATAGCCTCGGTGGCTTTGTAAGGATTGAGAGAGGAGTTCGATACTCCTATAGTGGATTGGAAATCCTACACGGTGGTGTAGGCGGGGATGTAGAGTTAGAGGCTCGAACCTCGAAACATATCCGTGTGTTTGCGTTTGATCCAATATCTCTCAACTCTCTCTCTCATTTATTTGTGCAAAGCATCATACCTCATTCATATCATATATTGTTTGTGTTGAGCATAATTCATATTGTCATATCATATCTATTTGCTTGTGTTGTGCCTTGCATAATTCACATTGCTATATCTTGTATATGCTTGGTTGTTTGTGTGTGCCTCACTTGTACCTAATCAACAAAAGCTTCACATAGCACCTCAACCCATTCAAGGGGAATCAAGAGGAGTTAGTCCAGAGCCCTTCACGGGAAATTCAGCTACACTTGTTGATTGTACTAAGTGTGTTGCAAAATTTGCATTAGCTTCCGCATTTAGCGCACTTAGTTTTGCATTTAGTTTTAGATTAGCACTAACACCTATTCACCCCCCCTCTAGGTGTTCCTTTCAATTGGTATCAGAGCAAGTGCTCCTGATACTTAGGCTTAACATCCTACGAGTGAGATCCATTTGCTTGCTAATCTATTATTTGCATTTGCTTGTTTTGCACACATATAGTTTACCATGGCTTTCATGACCCCACCTATGTTTGACCCTTCCAACATTCATGTTTGGAAGATTAGAATGACTGTTTATTTACAAACCCTAGGTCATAAAGTTTATCTTGCCATTACCAAGGAATCCTTCCTTAGTGATAGCAATCATATAGGGGCCAATGCACAAGCCCTTGAGGCCATTAGAAGCACATTACCTAAAGATTATCTTATGTGTGTTTCGAACTTTGATTCCGCTTTGTAGTGTGGAACAAATTGACAACCACCACCACCTCCGAGCTTCAAGTACAAATTCAAGAAGAGAAATCTAGTGGAGAATCCGATTCACAATGCTTCATGGTCCAAGGGAATGACTCCCTTGAGGTACATTCGGAACCCCACTTAGATAATGATGATTGTGCTAGTTCTTCAAATGATTATGTTGATCCCCATGTCTTAAATGAAGAACTTTCTATTGTTTGTGAAAAATTAATAGAAAAATATAATTTGTTGAAAAAGAAAAGTCTAGAAATTGAAAAAGAAAATAAATGTTTGCATTCTAGACTTGACAATGTTTTGCAAGAGAAGGTTGAGGTCTATAATGAAAGAGATGCATTAAGATCTCAATTAGAACTTGCATTAAAAGAAAATAAATTTTTAAAATCTAAAAATGATTGTGAAACATTTTTGAAGAAAAATGAAAACTTGTCTTCAAAAATTGATTTTGTTTTAAAAGAGAATGTTGATTTGAAAAATAAAATTATTTCCATTTCAAATGTTTTAGATGAGTGTTTAAAGAAAAATGTTGTTTTGAAAAATAAGATTGATGAACATGTTTGCCATGTTAGGGTAGTTTCACCTAGATCACCCCTTGCATGCTCCACTTCTTCTATGATTAAAAATGATATAAACATGTTGAAGAAGAAAATGGATTGTTTGGGCTCCACTATGAGCCAATGTGCTAAGAACCATACACGCTTGGAATCCTTGGTTCGAAAGAAACAAGTTCCATCTTTTATGCATGCACACCCTCCACGGCATACACATACTCCTCACGGACACCATCACACGTATGCTCATGTGTACACATGTACACATTGTGGACGTAAGGGCCACCTTGCTAAATTTTGCTATGATAGATTACATACTCCTAATTTAGCAAAGAAGTTTGTTTGGGTTAGAGAAGGTACTAACCCCCATGGACCCAAGAAGATATGGGTACCAAAGACCACCCCTCCTATTATTTTGATGTAGGTGTGGGCTCTCACATGACGTGAGAGTGATGACACCTTGGAGTGGATGCGTTCCGGACTTAAAGGAAATCAATTGGATGCATCACTTTCAAGGGAAGATTGGTGGAGATGACCACCATGTTTTGGAGACAAGGAGAGTTGCCTTCTAGGTTTTGGTAACAATTCTTAACTCCTTATTATTATTTACATGCTTTTCATATTGATGTTTTATAGCATGTTTTCATTGTCTATAGATTAGTATGTAAATATCATATTTATTAGATCCTTGACATACATGTATAGTATTTGAGACACACATGATTGCATGAACCCATACTTAGTGTTCTCACTTTTGTTTAAGCTATAATGTACATCATGAATCTAATACATGTGAATTTACATAGTAATCATGTCTTAGTTTTATCATGATGATTTTATCTTGTTTTTGATGCTTCATGTTAAGATTACTTGTTTAGATGTTAGTTTTCATTAAGACTAGTTATATACTTGTTCATAGAATGGGCGACAAATAATTCATATATAGTTGGGCTTGATTGCTTATTTGAACCCATTAGATGTGCTAGTATAGTCTAGTTTTGATGATTCATACATTTCAAACTTATATTCCATTTTTGATTTGTTTTATGTGTATAAGTTTTCAATTCATGTATATGTGTATTTTGCCAAACTTTAAGATATACATGTATACCCCTTGAGTCATTTGCCTTTCATGCAAATCTATATATATGGACTCAATTGTGTTTAGGGATATGTATGTATACTTATTGTGTTGACAATTCTTACATATACCTTGAAATGAAATTTGTTTTGATGAAGATTTAGTTTTTCTTGTCTTTTGTGATTAATTGTTTAACTTCATGTATATGTCTATCTTGTCCAAACTATTAGATATACATGTTTATCCTTTTGAGCCACGTGCCTTCATGCATATATAAATAGTGGACTCGTTGTGTTTTAGATATGTATGTATATTTTAATTTGTACTTGACATACATATGCCATGAAGATTAAATAAGTTTTGATGATTTTCGTGTTTTCAACGTTTAAGGAATAATTGAGCTTAATGAAAATTTTTATGATTATGATATTCACATTGTATTTGTACACTCACTTTTATTGATTACTCATGTTTTGTTTTCATAAGTCAAAATTATGCTTAATTGGATTAGAGTGTTGATTTTCATGTGGATTCCCTATTTCATGAAAACTATTTTTAGTTTATACCTTACTTGAAGGATTTCGCACTAGTTAACAAGTTTTTTTTTCATTTTGACTAGTTCGTATTCTTCAATTTGGTAGTGATTTTCAAACATACTACAATTTCAAATCTATTTTGAAAACCCCTACCTTCCAAGGGAGGTTGGAAGGGAGATCATGTTCATGTATGCTTTACTATGAAAATCATTTAAAACTTGAACCATGATTGGGTAGTAGATTATATGAGTTATACCATGCTTTTATTGTTATGTCAATTGGTATCATTGAACTCCTTCAATTGGTATCATTTTGATCTTTGTGTATACTCATATGTTTATTGTGTATGTATATTTTCAATTGGTACTCATTCTATTTCATACACATATACTTGTTTTTTGTGCTAAAGATATAATTTTTCACAAAATCTTGTTTATGCTAGTGCTTGAGCTTCAATTTTGTTTCAATTGATTACTTTTAAATTGGTATCAAGCCCATGCATCTTTTTAGTTGGTATTTCATAAAGGGGGAGAAAATTCAATTTTGTCTTTCAATTGGTGATTCTTCAATTGGTATTTGTTTCCACTCCTTACTTTATGATTGAAAATTTTATATTGGTATCATATGTTTAATATGAAAATTATTTACAATTGGTATCAAAATTTTGGTTAGACATTCAAAATTTATTATGTTTAATTTCAATTGATATCAAGATGTTTCATGTGTTTTTACTAAAATTGGTATCTAAAATTTTTTTGAAAAATACAAAAGTTTTGATTTGTATTGACTATATGCACATAGATTCATGATGAGTGTATCTTGTATTGAAGAGCTTAACATCTCTTCTTTATGTGGTACACGTGTGTAGGGGAGCTTCACATCTCCTCTTATTCATTACATAATGTGTGTTATGTGAATTAGGGCTTAACATCCCTCTTTCATGTAATGCATATGTGTAGGGAAGCTAACTTAGCGTCTTCCTCTTCATGAATGTATATAGCATATAACATCTATTGATCTTTGTTTATTTTCAATTGATATCAAGATGCTTCATTGACATATTTATCTATTGATATCATTTGTTTATAGTCACCCCTTATTGACCTTGTTTTTTGTTTAGACAAAAAGGGGGAGAACATTATTTTAATGTTTTGATTGACTTAAAAGGGGAGAAAGATTTTAACCCTCATTTTATTGTTTGGATTGTTTAACCCTTCTTGATCTTTTGTTGACAAAAAGGGGGAGAAAAATTTGTTTGATTTGATTTTACTTTGTTTACCCTTTGTTGATGATTGACAAAAAGGGGGAGAATTATTTGAGAGTTTAACATGTTTTTATATAGCATACTTATGTTTTTGCATATATTAAGTTTTAATTGGCATCTAGTGTTTTTGTTAATTTTATTAATTTAATTGGCATCTAGAGTTTCTAGAATATGTTTATGTGTCTTATGCATGTTGATGCATACATGTTTATGTACATTCATTGCATATCATTTGTTTATTTGTTTATGCATGAGTTAAGGGGAGCTTCTTTGAAGCTTAACTTTAATCCATGCATATATAACTCCATGAGTTTTGTCATCATCAAAAAGGGGGAGATTGTTGGCCCAAAGGCCTTCCACTCTACTTTTGATGATGATTAACTCATGTAGTTATGTTTACTAATAATCTTGTGTTGTTTAAGTTTCAGATCATTAACCAAGATATTAGTTGGTGATTAGCTTCAACAAGGTGTTTAGAAGCTTTTCATGATGATTCCAAGGCCAAAGCTTCAAGATCATACATTGCCTAGCCCATGGATAGAGTTTTGGAGCAAGTCTACTTGAAGATGAAGATCATCAAGAAGACTTAGGTATCCATAGTTTAGTTAGTGTGTTTAGATCCAATTTGTAAAGCTTAGTATAGTTGATATGCTCAAGTGCACAACACACACGTTTTCATGTTTTGGATTTGATTTTCATGAATAGTACATCAAAACAAGTTTACTTTATTTCTATGTATATTAGATGTATTCTAGATATACATACATGGTTTAACTTGCTAGACAAACTTATTTTGATATCCCTATTCATGTGTTGAAAAATCAAGTTTGATAAAAATACAAGTTTTGTTTTAATAAAATTTGCAAGACTCAAAATGAATTGATATGATTAATATATGTCTTGAAATTTTATCACAAGTTTGTGTTTCCATATAAAATGATAAAACTATTTTTTGTGATTTTTAGAAGTGTTAAAAGATTTTTAGAAAAAATATTTACACTGTTTTTCTGATCCAGATTTCTGTTCCAGGCTTCAATCAGTCGACTAGTCAACCTGACCTAGTAGACTTGGGTGAAGTCGGTCGACCGGGCCGATCGACCGACGTGCACAAATCTGTGCACGTTTGAAGGCACTGGGACGGTCGACCGCTCGGGTCGACGGGGACTTACAGTGCTCTCTGTTGTTTCGGTCGACCGGGCCGGTCGACCGCAGTTGCCCAACGGTCATATTTCTGACCGTTGGCGGTTGACCGGGCCGGTCGACCGTTGCCTGTCAGAGCTGCCAGCTCAGCTCTAACGGCTAGTTTTGTATTGGGGCTATATATACCCCATCTCTTCATAGTTTTTGTAGAAGTTTTAAGGGCAAAAATTTCAGACCTTCTTAAGTGTTTTTAAAGAGTTTTCAAAAGTGTTTTGAGCTTTAAACTTCCAATTTGATTTGTGTTTTGGGTTTTTGGAAAATCAAAGAAAATAGGAATTGGGATATTTGTATGGTTTCATTCTCTATCTTTTACAAGAGTTTTCCCAAGTATTTTCTTTGTTGCTTGTTTCCAAAAACACCTAGTTTTCCACACTTGAGCTATCTTCTATCCTAATCTATTAGGATTATTTGTTTTGTGGAAAAGAGAGAAAAAGAGAAGTGTTTGAGGTTAAACCTCTAAGTTGTAAACCTCTTGCTTTTTGTTGTATCCTTCTTTGGTAGAGGTTGATCGGAGTGGTATTGTGGTTGGATCCCTCTTCGGTAGAGGTGATCGTGCTTGTATTGGCTACGGGCCTTATCCCTCTTCGGTAGAGGTGGATTGTGGTTGTATAGCCTCGGTGGCTTTGTAAGGATTGAGAGAGGAGTTCGGTACTCCTATAGTGGATTGGAAATCCTACACGGTGGTGTAGGCGGGGATGTAGAGCTAGGGGCTCGAAACTCGAAACATATCCGTGTGTTTGCGTTTGATCCAATATCTCTCAACTCTCTCTCTCATTATTTGTGCAAAGCATCATACCTCATTCATATCATATATTGTTTGTGTTGAGCATAATTCATATTGTCATATCATATCTATTTGCTTGTGTTGTGCCTTGCATAATTCACATTGCTATATCTTGTACATGCTTGGTTGTTTGTGTGTGCCTCACTTGTACCTAATCAACAAGAGCTTCACATAGCACCTCAACCCATCAAGGGGAATCAAGAGGAGTTAGTCTAGAGCCTTCACGGGGAATTCGGCTACACTTGTTGATTGTACTAAGTGTGTTGCAAAATTTGCATTAGCTTCCGCATTTAGCGCACTTAGTTTTGCATTTAGTTTTAGATTAGCACTAACACCTATTCACCCCCCTCTAGGTGTTCCTTTCAGCTGCCAGCGGTCAAAAATGACCGTTGGACGGTCAACCGAACGGTCGACCGGTAGTTCATTTTTGGCAGAATCTGCTGCCAACGGCTAGTTTTGTAAAGGGCTATAAATACCCATTGGAAAGATGTTTCTCTAAGATTTTTGTGTGCGAATTTTTCCTGACTCACTAGTGTTTTCACAGCAATCAAAAGAAGTTTTTGGGCTTTAAATTGAACAATCTATTTGGTGTTTTGCTAGGGTTTGAAAATCAAAGAAAAGGATTTTTGGGAAAAGTGTTTGATTAAACTTCTTCATCTTGGTTTCTAGTTTTTCCCAAGGATTTTCTTTGAGATTTTGATTTCCATTCCTTTGTTTTCTCCACACTTGAGCTACATCTACTATCTCATTCTATAGGATCCTTGTGTGGGAAAGAAATTGTTTGTGGTTGTTTGTTAGATCACCAAGTTGTAAACCCCAAAATTTGCTTGGCTTTGTGCCTTTCCCTCATTGTGTTGAGGAGGTTGTGCAAGTGGGTTGTATCCCTCAAGTTGTGAGGTGATCCTTGTATTGCTTTGTGCTAATCCCTCAAGTTGTGAGGTGATTGTTTGTTGGCATGGAGTTGTGCCTCAGGAGGAGGTTGTGTTTGTAAGGAGAGGAGTTGGGTACTCCTTGTAATTGTTATTGCCCCAAATCCTCGGTGGAGGTTCCCTTTGTGGGAGTCCTTTGTGGACAAGCTAGTTGATTTCAAATCCTTCTGTGTGAAGGCGGGGATGTAGAGCTGGGTGCTCGAACCTCAAAACATATCTTGTTGTTTGCGCTTGTTCCCTTGACTCTTACTCTATCTCTCTCTCTTTACTTTGTGCCTTGCATCATTTCACATTGATCATTCATACTTATATGCTTGGCTTGTGTTGTGTGTGTGTGCTCTATTTTGGTTGCATTTGTGTAAATTGCAATTAGTTTTTAAATTCCGCATTAAGTCAACTAGATTAGCACTATCACCTATTCACCCCCCTCTAGGTGATTTCAATTGGTATCAGAGCCTACGCTCCTGATATTTAGGTTTAACCACCTAGGAGTGAGATCTTGGTTTGCTAATCTTCATTTGCATTTTCATTTGCACACATTTAGTTTGCACTCATGGATAGCCCTCCTATGTTTGATTTTTTTAGACATGATATTTGGAAGGCCAAGATGAGTAGTCATTTAAAAAGCCTAGGACATCTAGTTTATCAAGCCTCTACTCAAGAAAATTCTACCCACATAGTAGCAAGCATAAAAAGGCAAATGCATTAGCACTTAAGACACTTAGAACATCTCTTAATGAAGATCTTTTATATGTGTTTGCTCATTATGATTCTGCTTTTGCAGTTTGGAGCATATTGACTTCTCCCGAGCTTCCAAGGATTATCAACAAGATGAGGAGATCTAGGGAGAGACAAGTCCGACGAGCATTGCCTCATGGTCCAAGGGAAAGACTCCCTTGAGGTACAATCAGATTCTCAACTAGATGATAGCTCTAGTTCATATTGCTATGAGTGTTTTGAAGTTCAAAATTTAAATGTAGAACTTGCCTCTAAGCTTGAAAATTTTGTGAAAAAACATGACCTTTTGAAAAAGAAACATTTTGAATTAAAACAAGAAATGAAGGATTTGTGCTCAACTTTTGAATCGGTTTTGCAAGAGAAGGAAGAGATTACTAGTGAACGTGACTCACTAAGATCTCAACTAGACCTTGCCCTAAAAGAGATTGATGTTTTGAAAAGCAAAAATGATTGTGATGATGTTGTGAAAAACAATGAGGTTTTATCTTCTAAATTAGACTTTGTTTTAAAAGATAACATTTCTTTGAAAAATGAAATTGATTTCATTACAAAAGATTGGATTTAGTTTTAAAGAAAATGAATCTTTGAAAATTGATATTGATTCTCATGTGTGCCATGCTAGTATAGCTTTCTTCTTGCACATCTTTTGCATGCTCCACTTTATCTTCTAGTATTGAAAATGATATAAATGTGTTGAAGAAAAGTGTTGAATGTTTGTGCTCCACTTTGAGCCAATGTGCTTTAAATCATACACGTTTGGAAACCTTGGTTCGAAAGAAACAAGTTCCATCCTTGCATGCACACCCATCACGGCATACACATGCTTTGCACGGTCACCACCATCACATGTATGCTCATGTGTACACTTGTACACATTGTGGTCGAAAAGACCACCTTGCTAGATTTTGCTTTGATCGTTTACATGTTGAAAATTTAGCAAATAATCTTATTTGGGTTAGGAAAGATACTAACCCCTATGGACCCAAAAGAAAATGGGTACCAAAGACCACCCCTTTGATTTTTAATGTAGGAGTGGGCTCTCGCATAACGTGAGAGCGTTGGTGCCTTGAAGTGGATGCGTTCCGTGCTTAAAGAAAATAAATTGGATGCATCACTTTCAAGGGTAGTTTGGTGGAGGAGGACCACCATTGGTTTGGAGAACTAGAGAGGTGCCTTCATCGATTTTGGTATCATTCTCTAACTCCCGTTTTTATTCACATGCTTTTCATGTTCATCATTTTATAGCATGTCTTGTTTATAGTTCATTATGCATATGCCATGTTTATTAGATTAGTGATATACATTGTTAGTTATTTGAGACACCCATGCTTTAAATGGATTCATATCTATGAGTTCTCACTTTGTTTTTAGCTAATATGTATGCTCTAGATCTAATGCACATGCATATACATAATGATCATATGGATGTTTATGATTCTTGTTTTGATATTTCATGTTTTTGGTGTTTAGAGTTTATTATGTTAAATGCCATGATTCTTAGATCTTTGACATGCATGTATAGCTTTTGAGATCACCCATGTTTATATGGACCATTTATTTTTGTGTTCTCACCATTGTTTAGCTATTATGTATTTCATAGCTCTAATAGCATGAGGATTTACATAATGATCATGTTTATGATTTTCATGTTGATTTATATATCGTTTTACGCTTCATGATTTGAATATACGTTTGGATGTTAGTTTCATTAAGACTAGGATTTATACTTGTACATATTGTGGGCCACAAATAGATCATTATATGTTTGTGCTTGAACTCTAATTTGTACCCATTAAATGTTCTAGTAAAGTCTAGTTTTGATGATTCATGCATTCTAACTTGTATTCCTCATTTTGGATATATTTCTATGATCATGTGTTTTTAACTTCATGTATATGTCTATCTTGTCCAAACTATTGATTATACATATACATCCTTTGAGCACGTGCCTTCATGCATATACTTTTGTGGACTCATTATGTTTAGGATATGTATGTATACTTTAGTTTGTACATGACATATATATGCCTTGAAGTCTAAATCGTTTTGATGAGTTTCATGTTTTAAGTAATTTCAATTGGTAATGAAAATTTAGTTTCTCATGTTTTCATGTTTTTAAGGAATTTAATATGAGCTTAATTGAATATTTTCATGATTATGTGTTTCACATTACACTTGTTCACTCACTTTATTATGTTTCTCATGATTGTATTTTCATGAATATGATATGGGCTTTATGGACTTTGAGTGTTTAGTGATCATGTGATTTACATGTGTTTCATGAAAAACAATTTTGTTTTATTCCTTACTTGAAGGATTTCGTACTATTTTAAAAGTTTTTCCATTTAACTAGTTCGTATTCTTCTCTATGGTAGAGATTTTCAAACATACTATATTTTCAAACCTATTTTTGAAAACCCTACCTTCAACGGGAGGTTGGTTGGGAGACCATGCTCATGTATGCTTTTTAGTGAAAATCATTTAAACTTGAACATGATTGGGAGGATAGGAATATGAGATATACATTTGATATTATTATTGTTTCAATTGGTATCATTGGATTCTTTCAATTGGTATCAATATTGACATTTTCCTTGTATACTCATATATTGTTTTTATGTATGTATGCTTTCACTTCAAAGAGTATCAATTTCAATTGGTATCTATTTTCATACATATATATGTTTTATTTGTGCTAATCATATCCCTATATTTTTAAGCACAAATTTTGATAAGCTTGAGTTTCAATTTGTTTCAATTGATTAGTTTTCAATTGGTATCCTAAAACAAGCTTATGAAAATTTCTTTTGGTATTTCATAAAGGGGGAGAAAACTTGTATTTCATATTTCAATTGGTATTTGATTCCCACTCCCATTCTTTATGATTGAAAAATTTCAACTGGTATCATATGCTCAAAATGAAAATATTTACAATTGGTATCATATTTGAGAAATTCAAAATTTGTTATGTTTAATTTCAATTGATAACAAGATTGTTTTCTTACAATTGATATGTTATTGGTTTACTTGTCAATTGGTATCAAGATTTTTGTTTTCAATTGGTATATGTTTCATATAAATATGTTTAATTAAAACTTGTTTCAATGCCTCGTTTACCTTTATTTCAATTGGTATTAATTGATATAGGCATTCCTTAAAATGTTTTTGTTTATACTCATTTCAATAGATATCATTATGCACTACATTGACAACATTTTTTAATTAGTATCATGTTTTATATCATCCCTTTATTGATTCTTTGTTTTGAACAAAAAAGGGGGAGATCATTTTGTTTTTACTTTTACCCCTTTGTTGATGATGACAAAAAGGGGGAGAAGAATTTGAGTTTGTAGTTTATATGCATGTTTATGTATGCAAGTTTTATGTTTTGTTTTTATTGAAGTTCAATAGGTATCAAGAGCTTCTTGTTTATGTTTTTATTCTTGGTTTAAAGTTCAATTGGTATCAAAAGCATTATTTGAAGAACATGTTTATTTTTGGTATCAAGAGCTTCTTTAGTTTTGTTTTGCAAATTGGTATCAAGAGCTTGTTTTGAACATGTATTTGTTTTATTTAATTTAATTGGTATTAAGATCATGTTTTAGAAATATACGTGTTTTATGCATGTCTATGCATACATGTTTGTGAGCTTACATTGCATATTTATTATGTTTTTCTCCTATGCATGAGTTAAGGGGGAGCTTCCTTGAAGCTTAACTTTAATCCATGCATATATAACTCTATGAGTTTTGTCATCATCAAAAAGGGGAGATTATTGGCCCAAAAGCCTTCCACTCTAGTTTTGATGATGATTAACTCATGTAGTTATGTGTACTAATAATCTTGTGATTTAGTTTCAGATTATTAATCAAGATGTTAGTTGGTGATTAGCTTCAACAAGATAGTTTGGAAGCTTTCACATGGTGATTCAAGAGCCCGAGCGTCAAAGATCATATATAGCACTCGTTGGAGTCAAGCTCGGTGGATCACGAAGTTTTGGATCGAGTCGGCTTGGAGACGTTGCTCTTCAAAAAGACATCGGTACCTAGTTTTAGTTTTGTGTTTAGATCCATTTGTAAAGATTAGAATAGTATGATATGCTCAAGTTCACAAAACACACACGTTGCATGTTTTGGTTTTGGTTTTCGGTTTCGATTTAACCGATCTTAGTTTTCATGAATAGATAGATTCAAAATAAGTTTACATGATTTAATGTATATTAGATTTGTTCTATATACATGCATGCTTCAACTACTTAGACAAACTTAGTTTTGACTTACTTATTCATGTGTTTTTATGTTTTGATATTTTTAACGAAACATATTTTTGGAATTAAGGTCAAAAACATGGATATATATATGTTTCATGTATATAGGATTATATCCATATACATCATGCCTAAATGTTGTTTAAAACCATGTTTTGTATTTGGATGAGTTTGGACAAAACGTATTTTCTATTCAAAATCCTAGTTTTAGAAAATACAGTTTTTAGTTTTTGGCAAAATTTTTATAACACAAAAATAGTCCAATATGTTTGTGATTTGTGTTAAACTTTTTAACACAAGTTTATATTTCAATGAAAAATGATAAAACTATTTTTGTGGAATTTTAGAGATTTTATGGGAATTTTTTAAGACATTAAAAACCAAGTTTTTCCCTGTCCTGCAGCTGCCAGGCTAGGCCGGTCGACCGTAGCGGTCGACCGACGTGCACGGATACGTGCACGCTGGCTGCCCATGAGCCGGTCGACCGCACGGTCGGCCGACTGAGAGCAGGTTGCTCTCTGTTTTGCCCCGGCCGACCTAGCGGTCGGCCGGACAGAGAGCGTTGCTCTCTGTATCTGGGACGGTCGACCGCACGGTCGACCGGTAGCTGCCAGCGGTCAAAAATGACCGTTGGACGGTCGACCGACCGGTCGACCGGTAGTTCATTTTTGGCAGAATCTGCTGCCAACGGCTAGTTTTGTAAATGGGCTATAAATACCCCATTGGAAAGAGGTTTTCTCTAAGATTTTTTGTGCGAATTTTTCCTGACTCACTAGTGTTTTCACAACAATCAAAAGAAGTTTTTGGGCTTTAAATTGAACAATCTATTTGGTGTTTTTGCTAGGGTTTGGAAAATCAAAGAAAAGGGTTTTAGGAAAAGTGTTTGATTAAACTTCTTCATCTTGGTTTCTAGTTTTTCCCAAGGATTTTCTTTGAGATTTTGATTTCCATTCCTTTGGTTTTCTCCACACTTGAGCTACATCTACTATCTCATTCTACAGGATCCTTGTGTGGGAAAGAAATTGTTTGCGGTTGTTGTTGTTAGACCACCAAGTTGTAAACCCCAAAATTTGCTTGGCTTTGTGCCTTTCCCTCATTGTGTTGAGGAGGTTGTGCAAGTGGGTTGTATCCCTCAAGTTGTGAGGTGATCCTTGTATTGCTTTGTGCTAATCCCTCAAGTTGTTAGGTGATTATTTGTTGGCTTGGAGTTGTGCCTCAGGAGGAGGTTGTGTTTGTAAGGAGAGGAGTTGAGTACTCCTTGTAATTGTTATTGCCCAAATCCTCGGTGGAGGTTCCCTTTGTGGGAGTCCTTTGTGGACAAGCTAGTGGAGTTCAAATCCTTCTGTGTGAAGGCGGGGATGTAGAGCTGGGTGCTCGAACCTCGAAACATATCTTGTTGTTTGCGCTTGTTCCCTTGACTCTTACTCTATCTCTCTCTCTCTACTTTGTGCCTTGCATCATTTCACATTGATCATCCATACTTATATGCTTGGCTGGTTGTGTGTGCATCTCTATTTGGTTGCATTTGTGTAAATTGCAATTAGTTTTTAAATTCCGCATTAAGTCAACTAGATTAGCACTATCACCTATTCACCCCCCCTCTAGGTGATTTCAATAAGAAAAATAGAGGGTGGACTTGCGGGCTTAGTTTTTGTGCTTGAAGAAAAATAGAAAAAGAAGAAGATGAATGAAATTAAGGAAGTGGGCTTGGCTCACGTGGGCTTAGCATTTAAAAGAAAAGAAAATAAAAGGAAAAGGAGAATGGGCTGAGCTTATTGGGATTGGATGAAAATAATAATAATACTAATAATGGTACTAAATTAAGTTAATTAATAATAATAAGAACATATTATTAAATAAGGGATATTACAGGTTATAAGGCTACCAGGTTTGGGTATAACGGGTTAATGGGTTTGAATAAGTGTAAATCACCTAGAGGGGGGGTGAATAGGTGATGGCTAATCTAATGGTCACTTAATGACAAATAATGCGGAATTAAAAACCATTATGACCCAAACTAAACTATTACACTAAACACCACGTATAACACAAGAGTGTAGCCGAATTCCCCTGAAGGGCTCTGGACTAACTCCTCTAGATTCCCCTAGATAAGGGTTGAGGTGCCGCGTTGGCTCTCTTGGTTAAATACAAGTGTTAGCAAACAAACCCACGCATATATCAATTAAGCACAATGAATATATCAAGCATATAAAGATAGACAATAGAGCATGCAAGATATAAACAAGGAGATAGAGAGAGAGTGAGCAATCGCAAACACAAGGGATTTGTTTCGAGGTTCGAGCACACTTGCTCTACATCCCCGCCTTCGACACACGAAGGATTTCCACTATAATCGATCCCAATGGATCACCCGGTGCCGCAACACCTACAAGCTCTCGGACTCCCTAGTCCGTACACACCGCAAGCCCACCGGCTCGCCGAGGCCGCACCTCAAATAAAGAGTTCGCACCCGAACTCGAAACACCGAGTCCCTACTAGGACCCGAAACAATGCGAACACACACGTCCGCCTCCTCAAAGCAAATGAAGGAACTTTGGTGATCACAACTCTTGATCACCTAAAATCCTCTCACAAAAACTCCCTATAGGGTAGATATAGCAATGGATAGCTCAAGTGTTGTGTGAGAAAACAAGGATGAGAATGGTGGAGGAAAACTCAAAGAAATCTTCTTTTAACACTCTTGATAAAAACTCCCCTTTGATTGGAAAATATTTGCTCTAAATCAAGTGGAGGAAACCTCTAAATAGATCAGGAAAAACTGGTGAAAACCTACTTGAAAATCTTGGAGAAAAACAATGCCCAAACCCCTAAATTTATAGGCTCAGAAAAACTAGCCATGGGGTCTGACAGAACTGTCGGACGACCGCCCGGTCGTCCGGCCAACGGTCATATTTCAGACCGTTGTGCCATCGGTCGACCGGCCGGCTGACCGAGGCCAGGATACAGAGAGCAAGTCTCTCTGTCCGGTCGGCCGCCCGGCCGCCCGGGGCCTTTCAAGAGAGCAGAGCTCTCTGGACGGCGACCGGGTCGGTCGGCCGGCCCTCCTGCCAGAACTGGCGTGCACATCTGTGCACGTCGGTCGACCGCCTCAGTCGACCGGCTGAAGCCAGATCAGAAAAATGGGATTTAAAACTTGGTCTTTTGACTAAAACAAAATCCCATAAATTCACAAAAAATCTACAAAAATAGTTTTACCAATATACTTTGATAAACAAACATGCTTGCACAAAATCAAGGCATGTTACAAATGATTTGGACTATTTTTGTAATTGGAAATATTGGCTCAAATGAAAACAGTATTTTCAAAACTTGATTTTCCAAAACTTCACCAAATACAAAAACAAGATATTTAAACAACTTTTAAAGCATAGAGTGTATGGATATGATCCACTACACAAACATGGTGAAATATCTATGTTTTGACATTAAGCTCTAAACTTGGTTTTTGGATAAAACATGTAAACTTGAAAACCAAAAACCAAACGGTATTTTCTAAAAAGAAAATCTTTTGTAAAAACAAAACTATCAAGAGTGTGTGTGTATAAGATATACTTGAGCAATCCATCAACTATTCTATCCTTTACATTTTAACTAAAAACAAAATCTTCTAAAACAAACCTAGACACAAGTCTTGATCATGAAGGTCTTCACTTGAAGTCTTCTCATCTTCTTGACTTGGTCCAAACACGATCCAACGAGCTCGACTCCTCTTGAGTACTTGATGTGATCTTGATGCATTAGCTCGTGAATCAAACGGTGCTAGCTCCAAAACATGACTTTAAATCCTTTGTTGAAGCTCCACACCTACTAAGATCTTGATCATAAATCTGTCACAATTAAATACAAGATCATTAGTACTATAACTACATGAGTTAATCATCATCAAAACTAGAGTGATGGGCCTTCAGGCCAACATTAAGGTTATTGGGTTTAAACCCATTAGAGAGAGAGAGAGAGTGAAAGAGAGAATGAGAGAGAGGGAAAGGGCATCGCCCCTCTTCGCGCCTGACCGGCGGCGGCCCTTGCTTCACCTGCGACGACGCCCGAAGGGAGAGAGATAGAGATATAAAGAGATGGAGAGGAAAGAAGGGGAGAGAGATAGAGAGAGAGAGGAGAAAACAGGTCGAAGAAGAGTAAGAAGATGAAGAGGAAGAGGAGGAGGAGGAGGAAAAGGGGAAGGGGGTGACACCCTGGCTGGGGGCGCGGTGGTGCACCGGCCTGCCAGCGATGACAAGGCCGCTGATGGGTCTAGCCCCCATGGCCTGGAACATAAAGGGAGAGAGGGAGAGAGACAGTGTGGAAGAAGGAGAGGGGATTAGAGAGAGGGATAAAGAGAAAGAGAGAGAGAGAGTTAGATAGCATAGAGAGAGAAAGAGAGAGGGAGGGGTTTATAAAGGAAGAAGGGAAAGGAGGTTGGGATAATGGCGGTGGAGGAGATGTTTGGAAAAGAAAGGAGAAGAAAAGAAGAGATATAAAAATAATATTTTATTATTCTTTTATTGGGCCAATATTGGACTAGCTCCGAAGGGTTCCCAAAAATTCTGTAAAATAGAGAATATTATCCTTAGAAATAATGTGAAATCAGATTCTTGAAATACTGTCTAATTTTCAAATTAAAAAAATCCTCGATTGTATTGCTAATACCGTGCGACACCAATTTGGCCGAATTTTTTATATATATAGAAAAATTCCAAAAAATAGCCGAAAGTAGAAAATATGATTTTAAAAAATAATCTAGAAGTAGATTCTCAAAATTCAACTCCAATTGCCAATTAAAATCTTAGAGCTGATTGCCGGTATCGGTTGCACCGACCGAATTCGGAGATTTTGCCAAAATAATCCAAAAAATTCTAGAAAAATTCTAAAAAAATCTAAAATATTTGAAAATAATATCTGAAACTAAAATTGGCTCAATTTGACTATCAGAAAGGTCAAATCAACTTTATATGTCGTATCGAGTTCTAATACAGTTATACATACATCAAAGATCAAGGGATTACACTTCTCCCCGCCTTACAGAAAATTTCATCCTCGAGATTTCAGTTCAGGTGAGAAAAATAATATTTACAGTCCTACAGCCTGGATGTTACGGGCCTATGACGCTTCCACTGCGTCACTCTGATATCGATGGTAAACTCGATGTGGAGAATTAGTGTCGTGAGTCAAAAATAGAGGATTGAAATCAATAGGATGAAAAGAAAGAAATAAATAAATTAGAATATTCTGGTTGACAACTGAAATTAAGGAATAGAAGAGAGTCCAAGAATGAATTTTCAACGGAATGGTATTCTTGCACTCGTAGTTGGAATCCCCAAGTTCAGATACAAATGAGTTCTAATCTGAATCTGATTGTACTGTTGGTAAGAGCCTGAGCATTGACCCAGGTGGTTACCCACATCAGGTGTAAACCTAGGCTCTGATATCAAACTGTAGCGCCTTGATCCCGCGGATACGGGGACGCTACGGCGACGTACATAAGCAGGGTGAAAATACCCTCACGTACGTACGCTAAGCCTCATTACTGGGAATAACCACCATATACACAATAGTTCCAGCATTAAATAGGTATAAGAATACCTGCAAAAAGGATCAGTGATCATGATAGATATGGATAACAGGGATAAATAAGGAAATAAAAACAGAATAACAAAGATACCTATGAATAGTATAGGCGATGAGTCTTCTATGTATATCTCGTGAAACATCTGGTACTACGATATCTCGGATCTCTAAACTGGGCACGAACACTCAGGGTCGTTAGAAAGTGACCTAGTGAGTGATAAAATGAAGGAAACAGTAATATATACTATAATAGTAGTACAATCACGATATTATATAATATATGTTTAATTACTATTGATACAATATATATATATTCTAACAATCAGTATTTATATAAGAACTGTTTTAGCACCGTAACATTATCAATGCCTAGCATGTCAACGGTGTCACTTCTATTTATTATCCAATTATATTACATGAATATCTATTAATATTATCGGGAAGAGTCTGGAATATACACACACACACACACATATATATAAATATATATACACACATATATATATATACTTATACACACACATATATATACATATATAATATATACACACACACACACACACATACACACACACACACACACACATATGTTGGCCAGAGGCCCATCACTCTAGTTTTGATGATGATTAACTCATGTAGTTATAGTTACTAATAATCTTGTGATATTTAGTTTCAGATATTTGATCAATCTATTAGTAGGTGATTAGCTTCAACAAAGGAGTTTTAGAGCTTTCTGATTAGACCCTGAAACTGCATATTTCATACCACATCTTCACATTTATTTAATATTAAATTCTGCTAATAATACCTCTCTTGCATGTTTCTAAGTTCATGATGTGCAATGAAGAAGAAGACCCTAAATCACCATTTAATGGGTGATTAAAGGCCTACAAAAAATAGCCATTGACTTTGGAGGTGATTCTGTCAAAATCAGAGACCCAAACCAAAAACCGGGACATCCAGCCGACAGGGGGACAAGAGAGGACAACGTAGCAGGCGGCGCGTGGCTGCGTTTCCGCGGCTCCCTTGTGGAGCTGCGCGCCAAGATTTGACGCGCGGCTCCGTACAGTTCCCTGGTTCCCTCTTTTGTCTATAAATACCTTGGGGTTTTTCCAGAACCGGGGAGAGGAGTTTTTAAGTAGTTTTTAAGTTAGTTTAGGGTTTTCTTTCCATGTTGTAGTTTAGTTTAGTTTATGTTAGTTCTTCTTCTTCCTCCTCCATTGTATTTTTCATTTCTTATAGATCTTGTAATAGGAAAGAGAGAGTAATACATGTTTGGAATGCAAGAGTGCTTGTAATAAAAGGTGACAAGCTATGAAAGGTGCTCTTTTACCTCTCTTTGTTTCTATCTAACTCCTTTTACATGTTTAGCTAATCTTTTCTCTCAGGCAACTAACTACTAACCACTAACTAGTCTAACTTCTTATTTGATAATCCGCATGTATCTAATAGCTTCTACTTGGCCTTGCTCTTTCAAGAGCTATTGATGGTTCATGATGATGAATCTTACACTCTAACTTCCTAACTCTCTAACAAGCTAACATTACTTTACTCCATACTTACTTTTAGTTTTGATGGTTTAAGTGTAGCTTGCTCTTGTTTTGTTGAGTTGGGATGTGATGAGTTACATATGGGTCATGCTTTGAAACGCTCTTGAACCAAGGATTAGTGATGGCCAATGATACATGTGAGACAACTATCACTAAGAGATTAGCATGTTAGTGGAGCCATTAGTAGTTAGTAGCCATGAGTTTTCTTTATCTTTTCACTTTATTTTAGAAATACTATCAAAAATTACAAAAAATCATTCTTCTATGTTCTCACTTCTTTGTGTTTCACCGTACTTCTCTTTTCATTCTTTGTTTCCTTTCTTTTCATTCTTTTAAACATTGAAGAACTTCTAACACACACGTGAATCAACCGGTAAAGCTTCTATCGCCTCCCGTCCTTGTGAATTCGACTCGTTTTAGCCTCTATGCTATAACGGAAGTATCGGGGAAGCCAAAGCACACACTTTAAATATCAATTTCAAAAAAAACACTTTTTGTGCACGGTTTCCCCCCGATCAATTTTTGCGCCGTTGCGGGGATGGGAACGGTTTGATTTCACATTTTTGTTAACTTTCTTCTATGTTTTTGATGTGCAGGTTAAATTTTTAGCGTTGCAGAAGTTCACACTTGCTCTTGTGTGGTTGGATAAATTCTTGTATATCTTATACTCTGCTGCTAATTTGTTTATATTACCTGTACACTATAAATAATTTTAAGAACTAAAATATGAAATTGGATTCTTTAAAACGGTTTAGACATTTGCGTCTAGGCACGTGTCAATTTTCATTCCAATATACTGTATTTTGTTCTTGTGTTGTTGTGATATTGATAGAAGGTGTACATATGGCATTGCGTATAGCATAGGACAAACACGTGGGTGATTTACTCTCTTTGTATGTTCATTCTTATCTATATTGCATACTTGCACAAATTGAACTTAAGGGCAAAAACCCAATACAACATAAGGTGGGGAAGTCATTACCCACCCTTAGCCAAAAATCACCTCTCCACTTACACAACCCAAACCTAATAAAAATTGCTAGACATTGGCCCTAGGGACATCTCGGACTTATTTAAGAGATTGACCTAAGGGGAAAGGTTAGAAGTTGACTCTTGTCAAATCGATATCTAAGGTTGGGGATTGAGAGACGAAATGTCAAAGAACAGTGGTTTGACAATTAGGCCCGTTGCTCCAGCACGGATATCTCCCACTGATCTTGCCCCTTCTTGGCCGATTACTCGTGGTCAGATTCTGACAACGTACCCCCGTGGACAGTCTAACTAGTTAGGAGTCGTCTAGGTCTGAGTCAACCCTAGCATAGGCTTGTTTTCTTTTTCATTTTCTTTGTTTGTTTGTTTGTTTTTTGTTTCTCTTTTGTAAATTGTGTATGGATTTCAATAACATAATTTTTTCAATCTTAATTGAATCCATATTTCACCCCGACCTTATTGACTCGGATAACTCCAACCCAGCTATGTACAACATGAACCAACCATATATGCCGAGTTGGGATTATCCAACTCAATATGACCCATATCCCAAATCTTATGACCATAATTTTCAAAATAATTTCAACTCTTCACAGAGTCAATAAGGATTCACCTCCTCGAGTTAAATTTTCAACCACCCTGTCCACAATTTTCATTTCCCAATTTGGATCCATATCCTCCTTTTCTTGTTCCACCAACCGAAGAAAAATCCAATTTAGAAAGGAGTATGGACGCCATTCTTGAGTCCCAACAACAAATTTTGCTCAATTCACAATCCTTCCCAAATCAAACTCCATATACTTCTTTTCTAGAATATCCAATTGAAGAAGAATCTGAGCTAGAAGAGCGTTTGGAAGTCTTTTGTGAAAAATTGCAACAATTTAAAAATATGTTAGACTCATCATTTCATCCAAATTTTCAAGAGTCCTACTCATTTTTTCCTGTCTCACCGATTCAAAATGAACAACCATCAATACTGGATTTGAGTATGGAACCCTTGCGTGAGTCTGAGCATCAATCACAAAATCCGACAGACTCACAATTTATCACAATTTCCAAAATCAACTTCCATACTCACCTTTTCAAGAAGAACCAATTGCAAAGAGTATGGAAAACATGACTTTGAATCAAATTCTGTTACATGGCCTATCAGTAGGTTAGACTCACTTATGAGCGAATTGATCAATGAGAACGAGGAAAGTTTTCTTGTCAACCTTTAACCGATCCTTATATTCCTAACAATACTGATTTGACCTATGAATCATGTTATTTTGAGAATCCAGATTCAATTTAGAATACACATTTGAACTTGACCAAACTCCAAGTTATAAAAGTCGCCTGGACATTCTGGCAAGTTATCCTTTTCTTGAAATTGAAATTGAACCTGAATATGATCCTGAACCTCATGTAAGTGATTCCTTTTCACTTTTTGATTTAATAATGACTCCGGTATCTTTACCAGATTTTTTTCTCTATTCTGGAGTGAACATTAAATCCTATACCTATACACCGTGAAATTGAATCACCAATATCATATGATCACGCTTCATTAATGGGGAAAGTGTGTGAACATCAATTCTTTAGTTTGGACCCTATTTTTGAACCATTTCGACTCTCATTGTTGACTCTCGACTTGATCTGAGTCAAATTCCCGAGCCGGTATCGGTTTTTATTCCTAATCCATTTGAGTCCAAATCCATCATCTCTTAAAATCATACTTCATTGTTGGACAAGGATGTTGAAGAAAATGACTCCGTAATTCTTTTTGAAAATTGGAAATTAGAAAAATGGAAATTAGATGGGATAAGTTTTTCAATATGACCATTCATTCAATCATTCTTTTACTGGAACGTATTAGAGAAGTCGTTGGTGGATTTCTTCAAGATCCTCGATATCTTGATTGAGTAGCAACGCTTGGCCCAGTCAGACCACCACCAGAGCCACCACCATGAGGTAATTTTCCTTCCCTTCCCATTTGTTTCATGTATATATACATCACGATGCATTGAGGACAATGCATGAGATAAGTGTGGGGGAGGGTTTACTAACATAGTTAGTTTTATATTTTCTTTCTTTTACACTTTTTAATTTTTTTAAAAAAATTTAAAACTCTTTTCTTTTCTTTTACAAAAGTTTTTGAAATAAGATAAATAGTTTTGATTTAGTTTTAAGAAAATTAAGATTATCTTAGGAATTACGAACACCTAAAATATGAAATTTTAAACTGAGTCAAATAATAGATCTTGTTTAAATTTTAGAATAAGAAAGTAAGATTGGAAAGAAATTTGATCTTAAATTTTTTGCCTTAGATTTATGCACTTCACACTTACATAAATTTGGGATTGAAACAAAGACTGAAAATGCCATAAAAAATTATATATATATATAATGATAATAAAAATCACTTATTGAAGTTGGGTAATATGCCTCAGGAAGCATGATTATTCATACCTAAAATGGTAGGTAAAAAAACAAAATAATCCCCTTTAATTTTGTGGCCTTGTTTACTCGAGTCCTTAAGTCTGAGGGATGTTTTCTCATCTGGTGCCCTAAGATCATCTGGTTGGGAGTCACCGGCTAAAGGCTCACTACCCGGGTAAATAAGAAAGCCTAAGAAAACTAAGGGAATAAAAAATAAAAAAATAAAAATATATATACACAAATCAATGGCATGAAAGTTAGAGTCGATATCCCAAAAATCTTCACAGTTCACAAAGTGCAAATTTTCTAAGAGTTTTATGAAAGATCAAAGAATCAATTCAATTTTAAATTCTTAAATTTAATTTATAACAAGATTTTACATTTCGACTTAGTTTAAGTAAGAATAATTTCTGGTTAACTGATGACCTTGATCACTTTTTTTCACAAAAATACTTCAACAATTTTCTCTATTTCAAAATGCGTTTTCAAAATACTAACATTTGATTTCTTTTTTATGAATTTTATGGGTGCAATCGGCTGAAAACCCTCAGGAGACAAAACTCCTCCTCTAGAAAAAACTAGAGGTTTAACGGCTTATTGCACATGCTCAGTACAATCGCGTCACCTGCGAAAGTGGTGTAATAATTTTCTTAGTTTTTATATTGATCGGGATGAGCAAAAGAAGTGTGAGGGTGTGATTAGTCTCTAAAACTACATATTTCATACCACATCTTCACATTTATTTAATATTAAATTCTGCTAATAATATCTCTCTTGCATGTTTCTAGGTCCATTTTGTGCAATGAAGAAGAAGACCCTAAATCACCATTTAATGGGTGATTAAAGGCCTACAAAAAATAGCCATTGACTTTGGAGGTGATTCTGTTAAAATCAGAGACCCAAAACTCAAAACTGAGACATCCAGCCGATAGGGGGACAAGAGAGGACAGCGTAGCAGATGGCGCGTGACGCGTGGCCACCCTGGCCGCGTTTCTGCGGCTCCCTTGTGGAGCCGCGCGCCAAGATTTGACGCGCGGCTCCGTACAGTACCCTACTTTCCCCCTTTTGTCTATAAATACCCTAGGGTTTTTCTAGAACCGAGGAGAGGAGTTTTTGAGTAGTTTTTAGGTTAGTTTTTGGGTTTTTCTTTCATGTTGTAGTTTAGTTAGTTTAAGTTAGTTCTTCTTTTCCTCCTCCATTGTATTTTTCATTTCTTGTAGATCTTGTAATAGGAGAGAGAGTGATACATGTTTGGAATACAAGAGTGCTTATAATAGAGGTGACAAGGTATGAAAGGTGTTCTTTTTACCTCTCTTTGTTTTCTATATAACTCTTTTATATGTTTAGCTAATCTTTTCTCTCATGGCAACTAACGACTAACCACTAACTAGTCTAACTTCTTATTTGATAATTCACAGGAATCTAATAGCCTCTACTTGGCCTTGCTCTTGCAAGAGCCATTGATGGCTCATGATGATGGATCTAACACTCTAACTTCCTAACTCTCTAACAAGCTAACATTACTTTACTCCATGCTTACTTTTAGTTTTGATGGTTTAAGTGTAAATTGTTCTTGTTTTGTTGAGTTGGGATGTGATGAGTTACATATGAGTCATGCTTTGAAACGCTCTTAAACTAAGGACTAGTGATGGCCAATGATATATGTGAGGCAACTATCACTAATTGGTTAGCATGTTAGTAGAGCCATTAGTAGTTAGTAGCCATGAGTTTTCTTTATCTTTTCACTTTGTTTTAGAAATACTATCAAAAACTACAAAAATCTTTTTCTATGTTCTCACTTCTTTGTGTTTCACCGTACTTCTCTTTTCATTCTTTGTTTCCTTTCTTTTCATTCTTTCAAACATTGAAGAACTTCTAACACACACGTGAATCAACCGGTAAAGCTTCTATCGCCTCCCGTCCTTATGGATTCGACTCGTTTTAGCCTCTATTCTATAACGGAAGTATCGAGGAAGCCAAAGCACACACACTTTAAATATCAATTTCAAAACATACACTTTTTGTGCGCAGTTTTTCCCCGATCACTTTCACATGTTGATTCAGAGCTTGAGCGTCAAGATTGCATCTAGTACTCGGTAGGAGTCAAACTCGGTGGATCGCGTTTGGATCGAGTCGACTTGGAGAAGGACTTCTACAAGAAGACCTCGGTTTGTGTTTAGTATGTTTAGATCATTGTAAAGATTAGATAGTGTTGATATGCTCAAGTTCACATACACACACAAGTTTAAAGTTTATTGATTTTGGTTTTCGGTTTAACCGGTTTTGGTTTTCATGTCAAAAACATAGATATATATATATATCTTTTATGTATATTAGATTCTATTCATATATAATATGCTTCAAAGTTATTTCAATTTCATGTTTTGTATTTACATGAGTTTGGAGAAAACAGTTTTCCATTTCAAAGTTTGGTTTTTGAAAAATACGATTTTGGTTTAAAGGTAAATTTCAATATCACAAAAATGGTTCAAATAGTTTGTAATATATGCTGAATTTCAGTCACACATATTTGTATTTCAAAGATCTAATAAGAACTTATTTTTGTGGAATTTATGTGATTTTATGGTATTTAATTGAAGATAAAAAGCCAAGTTTTTAATCCCTATAAAAGCTGGACCTGGACTTCTGCCGGTTGACCGGACGGTCGACCGCTGCTGAAGTCGGTCGACCGACATGCACAAACGTGAACGGCAATATGTGGCTGGTGGGCCGGTCGACCGGGTCGGTCGACCGCCAGAGAGCTCTGCTCTCTGGAAATGGCCCCGGTCGACCAGACGGTCGACCCGCAGAGAGCTGCTGCTCTCTGTATCTAGTCCCGGTCGACTGGCGAGGTCGACAGGTGGCTCAACGGTCATAAAATGACCGTTGGCCGGTCGACCGAGCGGTCGACCGGAAGGTCATTTCTGACCTTTCCTGACTGCCACGGGCAGAATTTTGAGAGGGTATAAATACCCATCTCTTGAGCTGGTTTCTTAATGATTTTTGAGAGTAAAAAATTTTCTATCTTTCTAAGTGTTTAACAGCAAGTTTTTAAAAGAGTTTGGGCTTAAAAGATTTCATCTTTATTTGTTTTAAAAAGGGGTGGAAATTCAAAGAAAAGATATGTCTTTAGGATTGTTTTGTTCTTCATTTCTATTTAATCCTAGAAGTTTTTCCAAGTATTTTTTTTTTGTGATTTTGAGTTCCAAATTCTTTATTTTCTCACACTTGAGCTATCTATCTATCCTATCTAATAGGATCTTGTTTTGTGAGGAAAATTGGTTTGTGGTTTAGTGAGACTACTAAGAGTTGTAGACCCTCTTTTATTGAGTTCCCTCTTGTGTAGAGGTGAGTGTGGAGGTTTGTGTTGGTATCCCTCTAAGTGTAGAGGTGATTGTTGGAGTATTGGCTTTGAACCTTATCCCTCTAATGAGAGGTGATTGTGGAGGAGTGTTTGAGTTTGTTGGGTATCCCTCTAAATGTAGAGGTGATTGTGGTTGGTGTTTGGCTAGGTGCCCATCCCTCTAAGTGTAGAGGTGATTGTTGTTGTGCCTTGCCTCTTGTGAAGAAGTTGTATTTGTTAGAGAGAGGAGTTGTGTGTACTCCTAGTTTGTATTACCCAAATCCTCAGTGGTGGTTCCTTGTGTGGGAAGTCCTGTGTGGACGATATAGTGGAAATCCTTCTGTGTGAAGGAGGGGACATAGAGTAGTGGCTCGAACCACGAAATATATCTCGGTGTTTGCGATTGATCCATATCTTTAAACTTCTCTTATTTACCTTGCATTGATTCATATTGTTCATATCATACTTATATGCTTGGTAGTGTTTATGTGCCTTACTTGTGTTCAACCAAGAGAGCTTCAAATAGCACCTCAACTCTTATTTAGAGGAATTTAGAGGAGATAGTCTAGAAGCCTTCACTGGAATTCGGCAACACTCTTTGGTTAACACTAAGTGTGTTGTTATTTGTTTTCAATTCCGCATCATGTCATTAGATTAGCCTTATACCTATTCACCTCCTCTCTAGGTGTACTTTCAATTGGTATCAGAGCCTACGCTCTGATATTAGATTTAATCACCTAGGAGTGAGATCTTAGTTAGCTAATCTAGTTTGCATTGCACACTTACTTGTTTACACACACTCATGGAATACCTTGCCCATCCCATGTTTGATGTTTCTAACATCAATGTAGGAAGATTAAGATGAGTATGTATCTAAAAACTCTAGGAATGCATGTTTACTTGCCACTACTAAGAAATCTTATCTTGTTAATAGCAAGCATATAGAGGCCAATACACAAAGCCCTAATGGCACTTAGACAAACATTAAGCAAAGAATATTTGTCTATGATTTCTCATTGTGATTCCGCTTTTACAGTGTGGAACACTTTGACCTCTCCCGCGCTACAAACGACTAAAATATGTTGAGGAGGAATCTAGTGGAGGTGAATCCGAACAAACATGCTACATGGTCAAGGGAATGCTCCCTTGAGGTAAATTCGGAAACTCAACTAGATGATAGTGCTAGTTCTTCAGGTGATGATCATATTGATGCCGATGCATTAAATGAAGAACTATCTATTGTTTGTGAAAAATTATTAAAAAAATACCAACTCTTGAAAAGAAAAGTTTTAAACTAAAAGAGAGAATAAGGATTTATTTTCTAAACTTAACATGGCTTTGCAAGAAAGAGATAAGATTTCAAATGAAGGGGACTCATTGAAATCCCAACTTGATCTTGCCTTAAATGAAAACAAAATCTTAAAAGGTAAAAATGATTGTGATGAAGTTTTGAAGAATAATGAGGTTCTATCTTCAAAAACTTGATTTTGTTCTAAAAGAAAACCAATCTTTGAAAAATAAAATTGCCTCTATTTCAAAAAGAACTAGATTTGGTTTCTAAGAAAAATATTTCTTTGAAAAATGATATTAACTCACATGTTTTCATGCTCCATCATCTAGCATACCTATTGCATGCTCCATCTCTTCTTCCATTATTGAAAATGATATAGATATATTAAAGAAGAGTGTTGATTATTTGGGCTCCATTTTGAGCCAATGTGCCATGAATCACACACGGTTGGAATCCATGTTTCACAAGAAACATGCTCCTCCTATGCAGAACAAACCACGGTATACACATGCTCCTTACGTTCATACACATAACAACATGTATGCTCATGTATACGCTTGTACACATTATGGACGTAAGAGCCACAATGCAAAGTTTTGTTATGATAGAATACATAATGTAATTTTGCTAATAGATTTGTTTGGGTTAGGAAAGGTGCTAACCCCCATGGATCCAATAGAGTAGGTTACCAAAATTCACCCTATTGTATTTGATGTAGGTGTGGGCTCTCACTTGACGTGACGACATTGGTGCCTTGAGGTGAATGCATCCGAGCTATATGGTGACATTTTTGGATGCATCACTTCAAGGAGAGTTTGGTTGGAGGACCACCATGGTTTGGAGATATGGAGATGTGTCCTAATGGTTTTGGTAACGATCTCTAACTCTCATTTAGTTTACATGCTTCTATATGTTGATTTTAGCATGTTAAGTTAAATTCCATGATAATTAATTTGTGATATACATATGTGGTATTTGAGATATACCCATGTTCATATGGATTCATATTTTGTATTCTCATTATAGTTTAACTATTGTGTATATCATAACTCTAAAACATGTGCATTTATATAATGACCACATTGATTATGTTTTATTTTATGCTTCATGTTTTGATTACATATTTAGATGCAACTTTCATTAAAATATGTGTATATACTTGTACAACTAGTGGGCCACAAATTAATTATTATTGTTGTGCTTAATTGCTCATTTGTATCCATTAGATGTACTAGTATAGCCTAGTTTTGATGATTCTCGCATTTCAACTTGTATTCCCTAATTTTGGACATGTTTTTCATAGATATGTGTTTAGCTTCATGTATATGTTAATTCATCTAAAACTATGGATATACATGTATACCCTTGAGTCATTTGTGTTTCATGCAAAATTCTTTATGGACTCAATTTTGTTTGGATATGTATGTATACTTCTAGTTTTGACATAATATAAATATGCCTTGAAGTTTGAATTATTTTGATGAAAATTAAATCTTCATATTTTCATGCTTAAAGGAATTTTCTTGAGCTTCATTGCCTAGTTCTATGATCATGCTTTTCACATGACTCTCGTACACTCATATATTCTTGTTTACTCATGATTTTTTATTTCATGAGCTTTATAAATGCTTTATAGACTTTGAGTGACAATTGTTAAGTGATTTTCATATTTTCATGGATACATACTTGTTTTATTCCTTACTTGAAGGATTTCGTACTAATTTTTAAGATTATCATAAAACTAGTTGTGTATTTCTTCATTTTGGAAGAGTTTTCAAACACGTTAAATTTTTTTAAACTTATTTTGAAAAACCCCTTCCATCGAAGGGCGGATGGATGGGCGACCATACCTTGTATGCTCAAATTGAAGATCTATTAAACTTATGCATTAAAGGGAGGTAATTATGAGTTACACATTTGACTCATTGTATTTTCAATGGTATCTCAATTGATATTTTCATGTTTGTATACTATATTTTATTTTCTAATATGTGATGCTTCAAACTTTCAAATAGTATCAATTTCGATTGGTATTACATTTTCATACATATATATGTGATTTGATTGTCCTTACTATATCTTTACATCTTACAGCACAAATTATGTTTATGCTAATCTTGATTTAGTCCTTAATGTCATTATTTTTCAATTGGTATCTTTACAAGCTTATGCATTGTTTTTATTGGTATTTCATAAAGGGGAGAAAATTCATGTTTTATCTTTCAATGGTATCTTTCATTCGAGTTTATTTTCAATTGGTATCTTACTCCCATTCTTTATGATGAAAAATACTTTGTTTTGGTATATGATAACATTTTCAATATTGGTATCATGTTCATTTTAAATTGGTATCTATATTGATAGAGTTATCTTTACCTAAAAATAATGGTTTTTACTTTCAATTGGTTGTTACTTTCAATTGGTATCAAGATTTTCAATATATATTTCAATTGGTATCAAAAATCATGTTTCATTTTCTATTGATATCAAATTTACAAGAAATTTTAAATTAGAATCGAGATATTTTCATTGGTATCTTTTAGTATCTTAAAAATTTATTTACTTTCAATTGGTATCTTCCAAATGTTTTATTTATTTTATTGATATCATAAATTGGTATCATAATATTTCGATGTATACCTGTATCATAAATTGATATATTTTCAATTGGTATCATATTGTTTTAATATGTATTGCTATATGCAAGGGAAGCTTAACTTCTTCTCTTTATATAAATTCATGTTGAGTGTATTTCATATTGAAGTGATGACCTCTCTTTAATATGTAGTACACGTGTGTAGAGGGAGATTCACATCTCCTTTTATACATTGTATATTATGCGTTATGTGATTAGGGTTTAGTCATCTCTTTTTCATATAATACATATATGCAGGGGGAATTAACTTTACGTCTCTCCTCTTCATAAATGTATATCGCATACTACACATTCTTCTTGTTTGATTTGACCAAAAAGGAAGAAATTTTTTGAGGTTATTTATGCCCCCTTGTTGATGATTTGATGAAAAGGGGGAGAGAAATTTGGAGTTCATATATGCATGTTTATGCATGATTTTCCATGTTTATGCATGATTTCAATGTTTTATACAAAAAGGGAGGAAAAGAATTTTGAGAGTTTTATATATGCTATTTATGTCATCTATATGCATGTATATTTTTTTCAATTGGTATCAGAAACATATGTTTTGTTTTCCATTGGTATCAAAGCATATATGTTAATATGTGCTATTGTTTTATGCATAAATGAATATCTTTTGTTTATTGCTATGCATGAGTAAGGGGGAGCTTCTATGAAGCTTAACTTTAATCCATGCATATATAACTCCATAAGTTTGTCATCATCAAAACGGGGGAGATTGTTGGCCCAGAGGACCATCACTCTATTTTGATGATGATTAACTCATGTAGTTATAGTTTACTAATAATCTGTGATATTTAGTTTCAGATATTTGATCAAGATATTAGTAGTGATTAGCTTCAACAAAGGAGTTTTGGAGCTTTCACATGCTGATTCAGAGCTCGAGCGTCAGATCGCATCTAGTACTCAGTTGGAGTCAAACTCGGTGGATCGCGTTTGATCGAGTCGACTTGGAGAAGAAGTT
>JAVJIF010034466.1:0-123941 GCA_038442645.1 Agave tequilana
ACTCTAGGAATGCATGTTTACCTTGCCCTACTAAGAAATCTTATCTTGTTAATAGCAAGCATATAGAGGCTAATACACAAGCCATAATGGCACTTAGACAAATATTAAGCAAAGAATCTTGTCTATGATTTCTCATTGTGATTCCGCTTTTACAGTGTGGAACACTTTGACCTCTCCCGCGCTACAAACGACTAAATATGTGAGGAGGAATCTAATGGAGGTGAATCCGAACAAACATGCTACATGGTCCAAGGGAATGCTCCCTTGAGGTAAATTCGGAAACTCAACTAGATGATAGTGCTAGTTCTTCAGGTGATGATCATATTGATGCCGATGCATTAAATGAAGAACTATCTATTGTTTGTGAAAAATTATTAAAAAAATACCACTCTTGAAAAGAAAAGTTTTAAATTAAAAGAAGAGAATAAGGATTTATTTTCTAAACTTAACATGGCTTTGCAAGAAAGAGATAAGATTTCAAATGAAAGGGACTCATTGAAATCCCAACTTGATCTTGCCTTAAATGAAAACAAAATCTTAAAAGGAAAAATGATTGTGATGAAGTTTTGAAGAATAATGAGGTTCTATCTTCAAAACTTGATTTTGTTCTAAAAGAAAACCAATCTTTGAAAAATAAAATTGCCTCTATTTCAAAAGAACTAGATTTGGTTTCTAAGAAAAATATTTCTTTGAAAAATGATATTAACTCACATGTTTTTCATGCTCCATCATCTAGCATACCTATTGCATGCTCCATCTCTTCTTCCATTATTGAAAATGATATAGATATATTAAAGAAGAGTGTTGATTATTTGGGCTCCATTTTGAGCCAATGTGCCATGAATCACACCGGTTGGAATCCATGTTTCACAAGAAACATGCTCCTCCTATGCATGACACAAACCACGGTATACACATGCTCCTTACGTTCATACACATAACAACATGTATGCTCATGTATACGCTTGTACACATTATGGACGTAAGAGCCACAATGCAAAGTTTTGTTATGATAGAGAAACATAATGTAAATTTTGCTAATAGATTTGTTTGGGTTAGGAAAGGTGCTAACCCCCATGGATCCAATAGAGTATGGGTACAAAATTCACCCTATTGTATTTGATGTAGGTGTGGGCTCTCACTTGACGTGAAGACATTGGTGCCTTGAGGTGAATGCATTCCGAGCTATATGGTGACATTTTTGGATGCATCACTTTCAAGGGGAGTTTGGTGGGAGGACCACCATGGTTTGGAGATATGGAGATGTGTCCTAATGGTTTTGGTAACGATCTCTAACTCCCATTTAGTTTACATGCTTCTATATTGTTAATTTTAGCATGTTATGTTAAATGCCATGATAATTAAATTTGTGATATACATATGTGGTATTTGAGATATACCCATGTTCATATGGATTCATATTTTGTATTCTCATTATAGTTTAACTATTGTGTATATCATAACTCTAAAACATGTGCATTTATATAATGATCACATTGATTATGTTTTATTTTATGCTTCATGTTTTGATTACATATTTAGATGCAACTTTCATTAAAATATGTGTATAACTTGTACAACTAGTGGGCCACAAATTAATTATTATATGTTTGTGCTTAATTGCTCATTTGTATCCATTAGATGTACTAGTATAGCCTAGTTTTGATGATTCTCGCATTTCAACTTGTATTCCCTAATTTTGGACATGTTTTTCATAGATATGTGTTTAGCTTCATGTATATGTTAATTTCATCTAAAACTATTGGATATACATGTATACCCTTGAGTCATTTGTGTTTCATGCAAAATTTCTTTATGGACTCAATTTGTTTGGATATGTATGTATACTTCTAGTTTTGACATAACATACATATGCCTTGAAGTTTGAATTATTTTGATGAAAATTAAATCTTCATATTTTCATGCTTATAAAGGAATTTTCTTGAGCTTCATTGCCTAGTTCTATGATCATGCTTTTCACATGACTCTCGTACACTCATATTATTCTTGTTTACTCATGATTTTTATTTTCATGAGCTTTATAAATGATTTATAGACTTTGAGTGATAATTGTTAAGTTATTTTCATGTTTTCATTGATACATACTTGTTTTATTCCTTACTTGAAGGATTTCGTACTAATTTTCAAGATTATCATAAAACTAGTTGTGTATTTCTTCATTTTGGAAGAGTTTTCAAACACGTAAATTTTTTTAAACTTATTTTTGAAAACCCCTTCCATCGAAGGGCGGATGATGGGCGACCATACCTTGTATGCTCAAATTGAAAATCTATTTAAACTTGTGCATTAAAGGGAGGTAATTATGAGTTACACATTTGATCCTCATTGTATTTTCAATTGGTATCTCAATTGATATTTTCATGTTTGTATACTCATTTTATTTTCTATATATGTATGCTTCAAACTTTCAAATAGTATCAATTTCGATTGGTATTTACATTTTCATACATATATATGTGATTTGATTGTCCTTACTATATCTTTACATCTTACAGCACAAATTATGTTTATGCTAATCTTGATTTAGTCCTTAATGTCAATTATTTTTCAATTGGTATCTTTACAAGCTTATGCATTGTTTTTATTGGTATTTCATAAAGGGGGAGAAAATTCATGTTTTATCTTTCAATTGGTATCTTTCATTCGAGTTTATTTTCAATTGGTATCTTACTCCCATTCTTTATGATGAAAAATATTTTGTTTTGGTATATGATAACATTTTCAATATTGGTATCATGTTCATTTTAAATTGGTATCTATATTGATATGAGTTATCTTTACCTAAAATAATTTGTTTTTACTTTCAATTGGTTGTTACTTTCAATTGGTATCAAGATTTTCAATATATATTTCAATTGGTATCAAAACATACAATGTTTCATTTTCTATTGATATCAAAATTTACAAGAAATTTTAAATTAGAATCAAGATATTTTCAATTGGTATCTTTTAGTATCTTAAAATTTTATTTACTTTCAATTGGTATCTTCAAAATGTTTTATTTATTTTCTATTGATATCATAAATTGGTATTATAATATTTCGATGTATACCTGTATCATAAATTGATATATTTTTCAATTGGTATCATATTGTTTTAATATGTATTGCTTATATGCAAGGGAAGCTTAACTTCTTCTCTTTATATAGATTCATGTTGAGTGTATTTCATATTGAAGTGATTGACCTCTCTTTAATATGTAGTACACGTGTGTAGAGGGAGATTCACATCTCCTTTTATACATTATATATTATGCGTTATGTGATTAGGGTTTAGTCATCTCTTTCATATAATACATATATGCAGGGGGAGTTAACTTTACGTCTCTCCTCTTCATAAATGTATATCGCATACACATTCTTCTTGTTTGATTTGACCAAAAAGGGAGAAATTTTTTTTGAGTTATTTATGCCCCTTTGTTGATGATTTGATAAAAAGGGGGAGAGAAATTTGGAGTTCATATATGCATGTTTATGCATGATTTTCCATGTTTATGCATGATTTCATTGTTTATACAAAAAGGGAGAAAAGAATTTTGAGAGTTTTATATATGCATATTTATGTCATCTATATGCATGTATATTTTTTTCAATTGGTATCAGAATATATATGTTTTATTTTCTATTGGTATCAAAGCATATATGTTAATATGTGCTATTTGTTTTATGCATAAATTGAATATCTTTATTGTTTATTGCTATGCATGAGTTAAGGGGGAGCTTCTATGAAGCTTAACTTTAATCCATGCATATATAACTCCATAAGTTTTGTCATCATCAAAAAGGGGGAGATTGTTGGCCCAGAAGCCCATCACTCTAGTTTTGATGATGATTAACTCATGTAGTTATAGTTTACTAATAATCTTGTGATATTTAGTTTCAGATATTTGATCAAGATATTAGTAGGTGATTAGCTTCAACAAAGGAGTTTTGGAGCTTTCACATGCTGATTCAGAGCTCGAGCGTCAAGATCGCATCTAGTACTCAGTTGGAGTCAAACTCGGTGGATCGCGTTTGATCGAGTCGACTTGGAGAAGAAGTTCTACAAGAAGACCTTAGTTTATATTTAGTATGTTTAGATCATTGTAAAGATTAGATAGTGTTGATATGCTCAAGTTCACATACACACACAAGTTTAAAGTTTATTGGTTTTGATTTTGGTTTTCGGTTTAACGGTTTTGGATTTCATATCAAAAACATAGATATATACATATATATAATTTATGTATATTGGATTCTATACATATATAATATGCTTCAAAGTTGTTTCAATATAATGTTTTTGTATTTATATCAGTTTTGGAGAAAACGGTTTTTCCATTTTAAAGTTTGGTTTTTGGAAAATACCGATTTTGGTTTAAAGGCAAATTTCAATATCACAAAAATGGTTCAAATAGTTTGTAATATGTTCTAAATTTCAGTCACACATATTTGTATTTCAAAGATCTAATAAGAACTTATTTTTGTGAAATTTATGTGATTTTATGGGATTTAATTGAAGATAAAAAGTCAAATTTTTAATCCCGATAAAAGCTGGACCTGGCCTTCTGTCGGTCGACCGGACGGTCGACCACTGCAGAAGTCGGTTGACCGGTCCGGTCGGCCGACGTGCACAAACGTGCACGGCAGTAGTGGCTGGTGGGCCGGTCGACCGGGTCGGTCGACCGCCAGAGAGCTCTGCTCTCTGGAAATGGCCCTGGTTGACTGGCGGTTGACCGGCGAGAGCTGCTGCTCTCTGTATCCAGTCTCGGTCAATCGGGCGGTCGACCGGAAGGTCATTTCTGACCTTTCCTAGCTGCCAACGGGCAGAATTTTGAGAGGGTATAAATACCCATCTCTTGAGCTGGTTTCTTAATAGTTTTTTAGAGTAAAAATTTCCTATCTTTCTAAGTGTTTAATAGCAAGTTTTTAAAAGAGTTTTGGGCTTAAAGATTTCATCTTTATTTGTTTTAAAAAGGGTTGGAAAATTCAAAGAAAAAGAGAAGTCTTTGGGAATTGTTTTGTTCTTCATTTCTATTTAATCCTAGAAGTTTTCCCAAGTATTTTCTTTGTGATTTTGAGTTTCAAACTCTTTATTTTCTCACACTTGAGCTATCTATCTATCCTATCTATTAGGATCTTGTTTTGTGAGAAAAATTAGTTTGTGGTTTAGTAAGACCACCAAGAGTTGTAAACCCTCTTTTATTTGAGTTCCCTCTTGTGTAGAGGTGAGTGTGGAGGTTGTGTTGGTATCCTTCTAAGTGTAAAGGTGATTGTTGGAGTATTCGCTTTGAGCCTTATCCTCTAGTGAGAGGTGATTGTGGAGGAGTGTTTGAGTTTGTTGGTATCCCTCTAAGTGTAGAGGTGATGGTGGTTGGTGTTTGGCTAAGTGCCTATCCCTCTAAGTGTAGAGGTGATCGTGTTTGGATCGAGTCGACTTGGAGAAGGACTTCTACAAGAAGACCTCGATTTGTGTTTAGTATGTTTAGATCATTGTAAAGATTAGATAGTGTTGATATGCTCAAGTTCACATACACACACAAGTTTAAAGTTTATTGATTTTGGTTTTCGGTTTAACCGGTTTTGGTTTTCATGTCAAAAACATAGATATATATATATATATATCCTTTATGTATATTAGATTCTATTCATATATAATATGCTTCAAAGTTGTTTCAATTTCATGTTTTTGTATTTACATGAGTTTTGGAGAAAACGGTTTTCCATTTCAAAGTTTGGTTTTTGAAAAATACCGATTTTGGTTTAAAGGCAAATTTCAATATCACAAAAATAGTTCAAATAGTTTGTAATATATGCTGAATTTCAGTCACACATATTTTTATTTCAAAGATCTAATAAGAATTTATTTTTATGGAATTTATGTGATTTTATGGGATTTAATTGAAGATAAAAAGCCAAGTTTTTAATTCCTATAAAAGCTGGACCTGGCCTTCTGCCGGTTGACCGGACGGTCGACCGCTGCTGAAGTTGGTCGACCGACATGCACAAACGTGCACGGCAATAGTGGCTGGTGGGCCGGTCGCCCAGGTCGGTCGACCGCCAGAGAGCTCTGCTCTCTGGAAATGGCCCCGGTCGACCAGACGGTCGACCCGCAGAGAGCTGCTGCTCTCTGTATCCAGTCCCGGTCGACTGGGAGGTCGACAGGTGGCTCAACGGTCATAAAAATGACCGTTGGCCGGTCGACCGGGCGGTCGACCGGAAGGTCATTTCTGACCTTTCCTGGCTGCCAACGGGCAGAATTTTGAGAGGGTATAAATACCCATCTCTTGAGCTGGTTTCATAATGGTTTTTGAGAGTAAAAATTTTCTATCTTTCTAAGTGTTTAACAGCAAGTTTTTAAAAGAGTTTTGGGCTTAAAGATTTCATCTTTATTTGTTTTAAAAAGGGGTGGAAAATTCAAAGAAAAAGATATGTCTTTAGGATTTGTTTTGTTCTTCATTTCTATTTAATCCTAGAAGTTTTTCCAAGTATTTTTTTTTTTTGTGATTTTGAGTTCCAAATTCTTTATTTTCTCACACTTGAGCTATCTATCTATCCTATCTAATAGGATCTTGTTTTGTGAGGAAAATTGGTTTGTGGTTTAGCGAGACTACTAAGAGTTGTAGACCCTCTTTTATTTGAGTTCCCTCTTGTGTAGAGGTGAGTGTGGAGGTTGTGTTGGTATCCCTCTAAGTGTAGAGGTGATTGTTGGAGTATTGGCTTTGAGCCTTATCCCTCTAATGAGAGGTGATTGTGGAGGAGTGTTTGAGTTTGTTGGTATCCCTCTAAATGTAGAGGTGATTGTGGTTGGTGTTTGGCTAGGTGCCCATCCCTCTAAGTGTAGAGGTGATTGTTGTTGTGCCTTGCCTCTTGTGAAGAAGTTGTATTTGTTAGAGAGAGGAGTTGTGTACTCCTAGTTTGTATTACCCAAATCCTCAGTGGAGGTTCCCTGTGTGGGAAGTCCTGTGTGGACGATATAGTGGAAATCCTTCTGTGTGAAGGAGGGGACGTAGAGCAGTGGCTCGAACCACGAAATATATCTCGGTGTTTGCGATTGATCCACTATCTTTAAACTCTCTCTTATTTACCTTGTATTGATTCATATTGTTCATATCATACTTATATGCTTGGTAGTGTTTGTGTGCCATACTTGTGTTCAACAAAGAGAGCTTCACACCTCAACTCTTATTTAGAGGAATTTAGAGGAGATAGTCCAGAGCCCTTCATCGAGAATTCGGCTACACTCTTTGGTTACACTAAGTGTGTTGCAATTTATTTTCAATTCTGCATCATTTATCATTAGATTAGCCTTACACCTACTCACCCCCCCTCTAGATGTACTTTCAATATATATATATATATACACATATATATACATATATGTATGTATTTATACACCACACACACACATTATATATATCACCTAACTATTTAATATTGTGTTATTATAATCAATATGAGTTATACCATTTTTATGTTATTATCAATATATATGATATGATACAGTATTAAGTGTTCCTAATTATATCAGTGTGTGTAAGTGGCATGTAGCAAGTTTAATTACTTTATATTTCTTATTTAATCTAAGAATAATAGCAGCATAAGGGTGTCGTGATGACTATGAACATAGAGCTATGAAGTATGCAGAATAACCATACAACTATGTTGTGATTATACTGTAACAGTATCTGCAAGGTATACATGAACAGAATGCATGGAATGAAGGATATACCTGTAGGTGAATAGTATGTCACCACATGAAGTGTAACAAGAATCAGAAAGTGTAGCAAGGTATACAGGTGGCATGATAATTGATAGAATATCAGAAATGATAAAAAGTACAACTGAACAATGACATACATGTATCAAGCAAGTCATGTTATTTATACAATAACAATAATCAGTACCGCCTGATATTTTAATCTATCTCTTCCAGTGTCACATACTAGTGGCAGTTTATATCGGAGCCCGCACTTCGGGCGAACCCATCTGAACATGGCATACGGGTACCATGATTCGAACGAGAGAGTGACCAAATAACAAGCTTTCCCGACGTCACTATTGTTTATACTATTTTATTATATTAATTGCAAACCTAATGGTCAAGGAGCTCTGGTCGGGTGAGTGTATCCCGTACATACCTCGGACCATAACCTTAAACAAATTCTTGGCTACTGAGACCAGTGTTACCCGCTAAGGCAGGAGCAAAAAACAAGAAGCTCAATGAGTTATATACAATACAAACAGTAGCCAACACTACCATGTCTCCTGCAGTGCGACTAACAATGGATCCAGACATCCACTTGATAACACCTAGTCAACTGTCAAGTCTTCCCCATCCCCAAGTTATATTCATTATATTTGAACTACACAGTATATCAAGAAGTAGAACAGTGCATGACACAAATAATACGATAATAGGACATGAGCTTTGTTGATATCATGAAACAAGATAACGGGAAACGAGATATAAGAGATGTGGGATTCTAGAGGTGGCCCCCATGACTTAGATCCACATGGCACTTAGTTCCACACATCGCATATCAACAACACTCATGTCCAGTACAGGAGTATCATATTAATATTAGGAACAAGAAACAATCATGTAACATCGATACATGAATAACCATGTAACAATGATTCATGTAATAGGAGCATTGATCATTGCAACAGGAATCAGGAACAATCAAATCATGTATACAAGTGAATCTACGTAACTGTGAGATACAAATGAAATAATAATATCCGGTGCAATACAGGATCCGTGTAACAATTATACAAGTTCATGAAATCACAGTGTTTAGTGTAACAAGTGTCTACATGAAATACAATGTCCAGTGATCTAGAGTGTCCGTGTAACGATGATATAAGTACATGTAATACCAGTGACTCAGTGTAATAGTGATACCAGTACATGAAATAGCAGTGTGTGTTGTCATGAGTGAAGCAAAAGTGAGAATATCAGGGGAATATCGTTATCCTAATTATGTGTCAATATATCTTTATTTGTTATAACGATTTCAATATTATTAACATGATCTATAAAGTAATTATTTATCGTATTTTATTTTCAAACTCTTCACAATTATTTTAGTAATTATTAATTTAGTATTTTAGGATGTCTTTATCATTAATTCAATAATCCTTATTACCAATATAAAACTAACACATCTGTATTTTATTTTAAATCAAGAAACAAATAAATTAAAATTTTATCAATTATATTTAGTTAACAATCATGCATATTCTAATTATGGTGATTTATTGATAATTATATTTTATTAAATAATATTTATAATGATTTACCGATAATCAAGATTTATTAAATAAAGCAATCAATTATTTTTATTAAACATGATAGAATATAATTTATAAAATAAAAAGATTCACTTAGCTATTATAAGAATGTAGCTCATCTTCTTATGATCGTAACGGTTCTAGAATCGTCCAATTCGGAGTCTGGATGCTCCAGATATAGTCCAAACACTAAAAATCATATAAATGGGTCAATTACATAATAAAAAGGGTTTAAATTATAATCATAATAAATATTCAGGGGATTTCTGTAATTTTACCTTTCCTTATATTAGATGCGGGTTTAGTCCCTAAACAGGTCGGGTTTAGCTCCACAACCCATACCCATTAATATAAGTGATGGGTTATTAGGTTATAAGGCTAATGAGTTTGGGTTTAACAGGTTAATGGGTTTGAATTAAGGTTGTTGAGTTTAAACCCATTAGACAGAGTGAAAGAGAGAATGAGAGAGAGAGAGAGAGAGGAAAGGGCAGCGCCCCTTGTCCGGTGGCAGTGCCTGACCGGCAGCGGCCCTTGCTTCGCCAGCGACGACACCCGGAGGGAGAGAGAGATAGAGAGAGATGGAGAGGAAAGAAAGGGATATATATATATATATATATATATATTATATATAATATATATATAATCTATATATATATATATATATATATATATATATATATATATAGAAAGAGGAGAAGACAGTGGAAGAAGAGGAGGAGGAGAAGGAGGAGGAGGGGAAGGGGTGACACCCCGGCTGGTGGCGCGCCGGCCACCGAGGCATGCCGGTCTGCCGGCGGCGACGGTGACAAGGTCGCTAGTGGGTCTGGCCCCCGTGGCCTGGAGCAGAGAGAGGAAGAGAGGGGGAGAGAGGGGGAGTGAGGAAGGAGAAGGGATTAGAGAGATGGATATAGAGAAAGAAAGAGAGAGAGAGAGAGAGAGAGAGAGAGAGAGAGAGAGAGAGAGAGAGAGAAGGAGAGAGAGGAGAGAGAGAGTTAGATAGCATAGGAGAGGAGGGGGTTATAAAGGAAGAAGGAAAGGAGGTTGGGGTAATGACGGTGGAGGAGAAGTCTGAAAGAGAAGAAAAGAAAGATATAAAAATAATATTTATTATTATTTTATTGGGCCAATATTGGACTAGCTCTGAAGTTCCCAAAAATTCTGTAAAATAGAGAATATTATCCTTAGGAACAATGTGAAATCAGATTCATGAAATACTATCTGATTTACAAATTAAAAATCTTGAAATGTACCGCTGATACCGGGTGACACCAGTTTGGCCAAATTTTTGATAAATTCAGAAAAATACCAAAAAATACCTGAAAGTAGAAAATATAATTTTAAAGAATAATTTGAAAGCAGATTCTTTAAATTCAACTCCAATTTCTAATTAAAAATCCTAGAGCCTATTGCCAGTATTGGTCGACACCGAATTTGGAGATTTTACCAAAATAATCCAGAAAAATTTCCAAATAATTCTAAAATTCTAAAATATAAGAAAATAATATCTGAAACTGAAATCGGTTTAATTTAACTACCAAGAAGGTCAAATCAACTTTGTACACTGTATCGAATACTAATATTGTGATACGTACATAAGGATCAGGGGGTTACATATATTTTGTTGGACACCCGATGGTACACATGACCTGATTGTACATTAGACTCTAGCACTGACTGACTTTATTCACTACTTATATGTAGACTATGATAGACATCTGAATTTACCATATTATTTAAGAGTAATTGTTTGGACACATATATTGCATAATTGTTACCGCATTCCTATATTTATTCTGTAATAATTCCTACAACTCAATTGTCTTAATATCTAAATTCATGCATGATATAATAAAAAGAAGATAAGCATAATCCTATCCAATTAAATTCAAAAGGTCATATGGATGGAAATCTATTCAAATCTAGAGCTTCTAGAAGCCATCTTATCTGAAGACCGGCTATATCAGATAAGATAATACCAGTCTAAATTAAAAAAATTGAATTTTTGAAGACCCAATCGATTTTGCTGAATATAAATGGATATCTTATAAATTCTAGGAGACAAGTTGAAAATCGAAGAAGATAAATGGATAAAGAGAAGATCAACGAACGAGATGAAGCAATCATATTTAGAGATAAGAGGAAAAACCAAGAAAATTCAGAGTTGTAAATCAATTTAGACTCGAATTCAGACTGGATATCTTTTAACATTTTAATCATAAATTTCGCTACATAAACTCAAATCTGATGATTCAAGATGCTCCCGAAAGAGGACTTAAAAAGCTATAATTCTTATATTGACCACTGTTTCCAATTCTGTCTTTTGATAAGTCATATTCATCAATTAACACGTCAACTAGCTGCAGACCAATTCAGAATTGAATTTTCACATAAAATTCTAGATAATCAAATCAAGTTTAGAGATAAAGAGAGGATTCAAATTCATAAATTGATAATAGCTTGCTCCCCAAATCAAGAGATAGGATATTATCTTAATATCCAATGTTCAAATTCAAGTTCTAAAGATGGTTGCATAACTTCTACTGAGAGTCTATCCACTACTTCCACTATAAATAGAGGGGTTGAGCATAGGAAAAGTCACATCTTCTTTTCAACACAACTCTGAAGGGGAGGACTCCACAGAGCAACTCCGGAAAAAGTTTTAGGGTTAGGATTCTTCTTTGTCCATTGTATTTCAGTTTGAGAGAAAGAATTGTAGAGAGAAGACAGAGTGCTTGTAATTGATGGTGACAGCTTCAATAAAGGTTCTTCTGTTCTTTTTAATTTAGTTTTTTTGTTTGCTTTTGTTGCTTTATTTTCTTTTATTTGCTTCCTTTATGCTTTCTTTTTAATCCTGCCTCTTTTATAGCTTGGATTAGGTAGAGTTTCATGACAGATAAAAGAGGAAGAATTATCTTTAGAGTGACATTGTTTTCCATTGATTTTGCAAAGGGGAAAACTTACAAAAAGGGGTTGAGGAGCAAAATTACAAGTAATTCTTTAAGAAAAAGAAAATTACAGGTAGATCTCCTCTGAGTATTTCTAAAAAAGTGTGCCGGTAGGAATCTGATCAGCGCGCGATCACTTTATCCCTTTGACGATGCGATCGATCAAACAATCGGACTACTGTCAGATGGGATTCCATTCTCGCCTGGTACGGAGAATTGGAGAACAGAAGGTTGGTAGAACTTTCTTGTAACTTCTCAAAACTGCCTCCACTTGGGAATTCCTTCTCGCCTGGTTCCGAAATTCCTTGAGAGGAAGGAAGATATTAGGCTATTAGCACCCTAATTAGGAAAGTAGTTCTCTAGATTCTTGGAAGCAAGAGAGTAGATCTCTGTATTTAGTCCTCTTCTCCTCTTTTCAGCCTCTCTCTCCTTTGTTGTTTCTCTTCGTATGCTCCTGGAGGACTATTTATAGGGAGAGCAGGGGTATTATTGTCCCTTGAAAGTCTGGAAACAGATTGAGTCAATCTATTTAAATCTGGAAAGTAGCCTTGCCGCGATGCTAGAATCAGCTTTTGCGAAGCTAGGAATAGCAGGTAATGTTGATCTCCTGATCCGCTTTGATTCTTTCCAAATAATTGAAAGATCTCCCCTGATCTTCTTACTTGTTTTAGGAGAGTCAAGAGATTATGGTAACAACTGCCAAATTTGATCTCAGATTTGATCTCGATTAGGTTTGATCTTGATCTTTGAATAGATTTGATCTCATCTGGAAATTCAATTGGTCAAAGGTGACCATAAAAGACCCGCAGCGGGGCTACTTCGTTGAGCTCGCAGCGGAGCTGGGGGAAGCGTCTGGTGAAGTTAGAAAGAAAGCTCTTCAGCGGAGCTGGATACTTTTGTGGCGAAGCTACCCATTAGCCTTCTGCACGGCTGCATAAGATTTTGGGCGAAGTGAACCGCCTGTGGAGTTAATTGAGCAGCTCTTGCAGCGAAGTTCGCAAGGGGACTCTCTGCGATGCTAGGCAATTTCAGCTTCTCACGTGAGACTCATCTTGTGGGCTCATGCGGGGCTAAGTGTTGAGCTAACTTAGTGTCCCCGGACCTGCTTGGGCCTTGTCACGAGCTTTTCTTAGTTTACTGTCTGCTTCACCGGATCAGTAGAGTCCAAGTTGCTGATTCGTCCTTTTGAAATGGGTAAAGAACTGGTCGTCAGCTTGTCTGCCACTTGTCTTTTGTAGATGTCAACAAGTTAGACATTGTTCAGACCAGTTAGGATTCTTGTCTTTTTTAGAGTGTCAGCAAGACCCCCTTCAAAGTTTTCGTGAGTTACAATGGACTGGTTCAGACTAGAAATACTTTGAACTACTTTGATTGATGGTATGTGAAATGTGAATGTCGCCATAGTGGTTGAGTTCAGCTCTACTTTCAACCCTACTTCCGGATTACAATAAGTTCGCCGAGGAATTGTGTAGATTCGCGATTCTTAATAGCTTCGGGTCTGGGTAGTTTCACGTTTGAGTCTCCCAGAGTAGCTTCGCTTCAAATCGGAACGACGTTCTTTTCCCGAGGCTAACTGCTTTTCGGCTAGTTACGATAGAGATTGCTCCCTTCCCGAGGTTGAAATAACCTCTCTTGCATTAACGAGGGAGATCACTCCTTCTGCGTGCATTTCTGAGGGAGACTATTCCCTTTCTCAAGGCTCAGTACTCAAATGCCTTAAATTCGCTCGCGCTTTCAAGCTTGAAGTAGCGGTGGTGTGGTCAGGCCATGAGGCCTATAAATAGGACACTTGAAGTCTTCTTAAGAGAAACAGTCTGTTCATGACTCTCCTGGTTGTCTAGAGAAGGAGACTCAGATTTCTGAAGTAGTGGGGGCGCCCACTCTAGTCACTAACTGGCCAAGAACTGGTGAGTTTCGGTCATCCAGAGACTTTTACCAATAGACTGGTGACTTTAGGGAGCTTACCTCCCTTAATCTTAGCTTTACCAGCTACTTTAGGGATTGATTTTCCTTGTTCTTCATTTTGTATCTGACTGATTTGCAGAGAAGGGCTTCAGCCCTATTTTCCAGCTTCTCGGCGAAACTATCATCCTCGCTTGATTAGAACCAGACTTTCCCATGCAGGGTTCTGTCTTGATCTATTGAATCTGCCTATTAAATCCGCCACATAGGCAAGAATTGGGACTTAGTTTCTTCAAATTTGAGCCAGTCTTACCATATAGGTGGGGCTAAGACTGTGTCCCTTTGGACCAGTCTGGCTTAGCCATATAGGCGAGGTTAGGACTTGGTCCTTTTTGAGGCTTCTTGAGCCTAACTGCCTTAGGCGGAGCTAAGACTTGGCTTATTCTGAGTTAGTCCATCATTACTGTGCAAGCGAGGCTATCCTCTTCTTAACTGGAGCACCACTGGATCGGATATGAATTATTTGACCCCAAAGAATTTGCCTTAGCATTTCACTTTTGCAACTTTTTCTTTGATTTATTGCTAACCTGTTTCCAGTTTGCATTGCAGTGAACTGTGCCCGCCAGTCTTTTGTCTTGATGAAAGAGACCAGAAACTTGCCTCTTGATTTTTCAGTTGAAACTTTAATCCTAAGCAGGAGGAACATACTGGAGCAACTGATGTGTGTTCCAAGAAGAGGTTGGCAGTTGCTTATCCGAGATGATCCACTTCAGGAAGGGCTGGTAGTCGCTTATCCGAGATGATCCATTTCGGGAAGGCAGACGCCACCTGTAAGGTCTCAGATCCTTCCTTTGCCAATTTTAATCAAAGAAGATCCAGCTTTCTGGTGGCAACCAGTCCTTTGCCAATTTTCATCAAAGAAGATCTAGCTTCTTGATGGCAAAATCTGCCATTATGCGAAGGATTACGGCCTTGTACAGGAGGAAGGTCCTTCGTGTCCAGTTGGTTTGGCTTATCACCTTGAAAGTAGATAGGACAACTTGTATGCCTTTGGAGCAATGATTCAGTTGTACGAAAGATCACCTTGATGTAGCGTCAATGTATTTTCCCTTTTGGATCAATAAAATTGTTTATTTTTCGCTTATCTGCTCTGTTTTCCTCCTTTTCCTTTTGAATTTTGAAGGCAATTGGAATGGGCCAGCGGAGCTAAACTTCCTGCGAAGTTAAAGACAGAATCCCAGCTAAATTAGGAGCGAGCTTCCAGCGAAGCTAGCATGAATTTTCTGCAAAGATAGAGCTGAGCTTTCAGCGGGGCTAAAGTTCATCTTTCAATGAAGTTACTCAAACGCTGCATGAGGTCGACGCTGAACTCACGGCGGAGTTAGCCCTTAGCAAGGCTGAAGCAACGCTTCTCGGGAAGGCGCTTAGGTGCCGTTTCAAATTAATTTGAAATGACTGCCTGCGCTTCTTTCAAGGAGGCGACATTTAGGCAATCATCCGCCTACAAAAAACCCGATTAGGCTGAAAAGAGAAGGCACAACTTCTCTTTGAATTTTCAGGGAACTCCAAATTTTTTTCTCCTTCTTTCTTCTTCGTTTGGAAATTCGAGCACTTCTTCAGTTCTCCGATGGCTCCCAAAAGGCAAGCAGGAAAAGAGGTAGCAACCTCTACGACGGAGGGTCCTTCTCCTCCTCCGGTTATCGAACGACCTATCGCGGGTAGAGATCTTTCCCTTTTACATAGAGATTTTCATCTCTTTTTGAAGCCAATTCCTGGCTATTTCATAATGAATCTAGAACGATTCATTGTGATCCAGTGATCTTCCCTTGATTTGTTGATTGGGAATCTAAGACCCGAAGGGGTTTCTTCTCCAAGCTTCTATGTGAAGCTAACCCTTAGGCGGTTCACAACCTGTCGAATGATAGGATGCAAAACTAACCTTTGGAGCGCAGCTGAAAAGGACCTTAATGCCCTTAAAATAATTTTTTAGGCAACAGTACCCTTCTGATGAAGTTAGCCCCTGAGGGCTTCTTCGCATTCTGTTATCTGAGGTCAAGCTTCCAGAGCGAAGCTAATACTTGGATATTTTTCTGCATTCTGCCTTCATGTGGAGTGCGGAGTTAAGCTGCAGCTGCGAAGCTGAGCTTCGGGGCGAAGCTATTGTTAGGCCAACTTCGCTCGGAGAGCGGAGCTATACCTTAATAAAAAATTATATTCTTGTTTTAGATTTCCTTCAGCTGACGAACTAATCATAGTTTCCCCTTGTTATTTTGCAGTACACTATACTCCTGTTCCTCTGAACAGTCTCTTTGGAACGGCCAGGGGGCTGGATGGCAATGTTAGCCTACAGTTCCAAGGCCAGGCTTCACTATTCAGCGAGCAGAGTACTCCTAGTCGAGATGCACTTATTCATGCTGGGGATCAGCGCATCATGAGGATCATCTTAACTACTGCTCCCCTTGAAGATTCCGATCGAAGAATCTATCGAAAGCCCGGCTTCATGTTTGGAGATGCAACGCCAGACAATGATCACCAGCTGCTAGCCGGAGAGGGGCAGTGGATTTTCAAACTGGATGGCGAGAAGTGTTATCTCCCATCTAGCAAGCGCCACTTTCCCTTGTCCTTCTTTCAATGTGTGACGAGGGCTCGAAAGATGCAGTGGCAAGTGATGCGGACTACCGATTCCGTTCACGTGGGGAAGTTGATAGCTCCGTCTCCTGGTTATACAAGGGTGGGTCCTCCTCGCTGCATATTGGGTCTCCACCCTGGGAACGTACTTTCAGACATCCCAGTGGGAGAAAATCCCGCGGTGGCTCAGACTTTTGAAAATCAGTTCTTTAAGGCTCATGGTAATTATCCAGCCACTGATTTCAGGACCCCTGGGTGGATTCATCCTCCCAAGGCATGGTGGAGGGACTTGACTTTATATGTCTTTGCCCATTTGGAAGAAGATCTGGAGAGGCTGGGACTTTACGAGGCCGTCAGGGTGACCTGTTACGGTATTCAGATGAGTGTAGCGAGCGTCTATGCCATTTTGAGTTGTACTGCCCATCTACAGGGACCTTCTTCACTCCTGTTGGTGAATTGGGCATGGCTTTGCATGAGATGTGGGAAGTCTCTGCTCTGCCTTTGGGGTCTCTCCCATATGAAGAATATTTCCCGTGTGAGGCGGAATTGGAACTTCTGGAGAAGCAGGAGCCCGCCCTGTTTGAGACTTATCGAGAGTTGATGTGCCACCTTTACGTTTGCTCAAGCATGCATGGGAGCCATAAAAGAGCTTCACGCAGTTTGAAGAGCTGCGGAAATTATTTGTTCCCTGACCTGAAGGTACTCCCAAAGCCGCTCATTGTGGAGCTGCAGATGAAGACATCTTTCGTCGGATGCAAGAGCACTCTCAAGAAGATTTGATTCTGGAAGAAGATGATGGACCCTATGAGAAAGGTGATATTCTTCGGAGTTTCCACCACCAGGCTCGTCGACCGACGTCCCGGAAGGCACTTCTAGATGGCTTTTTAACGGTTTGGTTGAAGAGATGCGTGGTGCCATCTCCATCTGGCGACGTCATTCATCCAACTGTGTTATTATCGGTTGTTCGTCTAGTCCATGGTCATTCTCTTGGACTTTTTCCAGCAATGGTGTGCAGTATTCAAAGAGGTCTTCGTGCATTGATGGAGGCTTTCTGTAGGCCACCAATGATGAAGCGGGAAAAGGGGACTATCTTGCCTCACGACGGACCAAACCCCAGAATTGGTTTGCCATATACTTATTTGATGGCATAGTTCACCCTTCACTGCCTCTCTATCATCCAAGCTAGTGAGGAGCCCCAGAAGGTGTTCGAATGGCGCTTCTCCGTCGATTCGAGGGGTGTTCGTAGTCACGGACTTATGTGGTTGCGGTCCGCAAACTGCTGTGCCATCATGACGTCTACAGCCTTTTTCGGTGCTTTCCCTACATTCGCGACGCAGGCTATGGTGAAGAATTCAAGGATGTAGGGGAGAGACAGACATCGTTGAGTCGGGGAGTCTTCGAATGGCTGGTTAGCATCCGGCCATCCCACTTGTTATATAGAAGCGGGGACACCTGTTACCTGGAGCCCTATGTTCCGAGTCGGTTTGCTCGTCAGTTTGGGTATGACCAACTATATGTAGGCTATCCGAATAGCAACCTGGCCTTTATGGGGAGCCTCATCGATGGAGCTCGAGCCTGGTGGTTTTATATTGCTGGCTGTACTGAGGCGTGGCTGTGCATGCCGCTGAGGACTCTGAACCTTCTGACGACCCTGGGATTCTGCCAATGGTATAGAACTTCGAACTCCACACCCACTGGATTTTCTATTAATTCCTTTGGTGTGAAGTTGATCTCTCAGTGGCTGAAGTAGAAGGTCACTGAGGAGAGCGAGGGTAAGAGGGTCCACGTTCCAGGCCTCGGAGAATTTATTGCTGTTGATGATAGCGAGGCCTCGGATGCAGGAAGTCCTCGCTTTGAATCGGATACAGGTGCTGAGTCTCCAGCAGCTGCTTCTGGTGGGGTAGGTACAGCCCCCGTGGAACATGTAGAGGTGGAGGATTTGGAGGAAGAAGATCCTGGCGTCCACTTCAAGCGAAAGCGGGAAGGCGGATCTTGCAGGAAGAAGGTAGTGAAGAAGCCTCGTCACTACGCTCCTACTGTTGTTGCAGAGGGCGAATCATCTGCAGTGCCTCCTCCTTAGGGGTGAGCATCGGTCGGTTCGGTTCGGTTTTTGCTAATTTTTGCAAAACCGAACCGAACCGATTAGACTTAGTAACCGAACCGAACCGAATCAACTCAGTTCGGTTCGGTTTTTTCGGTTTTTTCGGTTAGGTCAATATATTGTCATCATTTCTTACATTTTTTAATCACCATTATGTTATCATCCTTTAATATTATAATCTCAAATATCTATTACCCAAATCAGAAATAAGAAAAAGATTTTAAACTTAATGTGAATTGAAAATTCCATATTTTAAAACTTTTACACCGTATTTGAGCTCTTATATCAAAACTCATATAATTATTACTAACTTTTAATGATAAGAATAAAAAAAAGAACTATATTAATATAAATATTATTCTCAATTGTGATGGTGTACTTAATATTGCTTTCACATATTCAACATAAAAAAGATGGTATTACTAAAACTAATGAGATAAGCTTCCACCAGTTTTTATTATGAACTATATGATTCACTAAATTGAATTTGAGTAGATTAATATATAGGGTGAGAATTCGGTTCGGTTCGGTCTATTCGGGTTTTGGAACACAAAACCGAAACCCGACCGAATTAGAGCGGTTCGGTTCGGTTCGGGTTCGGGTTTCGGTTTTTGGTCGGTTATTTCGGTTATAACCGAACTCTGCTCACCCCTACTCCTCCTCCTGCTCCATTAGTCATTAAGCTATCAGCCCCTAGGCAGACCGCTGGTAAAGCTGTTCCGGACCCGAGTAAGATCAGCTCCATTCTTGCAATACACTCTTATATATTCCATACAGCTCATTGTTTACTTCATGATTCAGGAACTGAGGCGGTGATTGACCCGAGAGCTGAGGCTGCGGGAGAACAGGGGGAGCATTATGATCCCTGTTCACTTATAGAGAAGGCGATGAGGCTAGTTATTTCGCCATCTCAGAAGAATCTGGAGGTGATGCGGCCGATGTAGGTCCTTCAGGTGCTGAGACCTTCTCTTTTGGGTGGACCACCGAGGGTTCGGCAAGCGAAGGTGGGTCGGCCGTCCGTGTTGACTCTGCCAAGATTTTCCTATGGAGCCTGAGGGGACTGATGCCGCGGTCGAGGAAGTTCGGAGAGAAACTGCGGCCAAGGCGACTGAGGCGATATCATCTTTTGGTAATGCTTTGACCTTTTATGAGTAATTCTTCTCGTGATATTTATTATGCCCTGCTTAAACAGAATCTTGCTACAGGTGTTCCGCCTCTGGGTGCATTGACTTCGAGGGAGCTAGCCAATCTTTCTGAGGGAATCAGAGATGAAGCAAGTACTTCGAACGCGGCGGATGCTGCTGAGTTGGATGTTTTGTATCACGACCTGCCTTCTTATCAGCCCGAACCGGCCAGAGGAAAGGGGATTGAGGGAACAGTAGTCACGGAACCAACCTCACTTCCAACTATATCAGTAAGTGAGATGCCATTGGTTTTGCCAGTGCCGCATATCTTGCCAAGCGCGGAGCTGAAAGTGATTACCAGTCCTACTTCTCTAATACTGGTGGTTGAGCCAGCTCTCCCAGAAATAGTCACTAGCCCTACTTCGGCTGTGGCTAGTGTACTGGTTTCAATGAGGACTCCTCCGAGATCACCGGCGATCCCTCATGTTGCTCCAGCCAGTGCTTCTACTATTCCTTCCGTAGTTATGTTAGTGAAACCGGTGGAAGCTTTGTCTTCAGAGGCTGCTCGTTCACCGGGAGTAGTTGAGGCCGAGAATGAATTCGTGGCTAGCTAGTCGACAGCTTTTATAAGGGCTTGAAGCGCTCCATTGCTTTGGTCTTGAAGGGCTCGACTACCTCGTTTTCCGCTTTGAAGGTGGTCCTCTCCCGAAGCATTGATAGTATCCGAGACTTTGGAGGGAATGACCGGGCCGCCATATTGGAGCTTCTGGTGGACAGGCTTGAGAGGGATGTGGACGAATGGCGCTGTCTTAGCCATTCAGATCTGGAGTCTTCAGTTAACGAACAGCTTGCGCACCTTGCTGCTCAAATGCATGAAGCCCATCTCGCCACTCAAGAAGTAGCAAAGGCAATTTTCTCTGACTTGAAAACCTTGGAGATGAGGAGAGTGGAACTTGGGGACGCCATAGATGCTTCTAACATCGCTTTTCTTGATGCCGAGGATAAGATTGAAAAGGCCAAGGAATTGATCAGGAAGGCTAATCTTCTTTTGTCCAAGGCCGAACCGGTGCGTCTTGAAGAGATTACTCGGCTAGAGCAGCTTAAGGCTCAAAATGATGAAGTCATGCGATAGGAGCTAGCACAGAGGGCAACTTTGGTTGAAATTGAGGCTCGCCTGGCCCAGACAGTGAGCTTTAATGAGGCCGAGTTGAGGTCGCAGACACTTATCAGGGCTGCTGAGGAGAGGAAGAATAGGCTAGCCATTCTTGAAGAACAGATCAAATCCTGCGAAGCACCCTCGTAGCTTGTAATCTGAGCATCCTTGTATCCCTCTTTCGAAATCAATAAAAAGTAATTTTATTTGATTCCCCTATTGTCTCGTTGTATTTTTCTGAATTTTCAATCCTTATTTTCAAGTTGTTATTACAATCCTTGAAAGGAAGTGGAATAACGGTATAACTAATCTAATCAGTGGTGATAAACTGATAGTGTTAGTCACACATTAAAATAAATAGTCCTTACTGGACTAAAAGGTGAGACTTGGCTATCTGTGGTTCAGAGGTCGCAGGGACGTAACCGATTGAGAAGCCACCAAGCTCAAAATTTTGTCATTCAGAGGTGACGAACTGGACATGATGACAAAGAAATAGTCCCTACCGAACTGAAAAATGAGACTTGGCTATCTATCGGTTCAGAGGTCGCAGGGACGTAACCGATTGAGGAGCCACCAAGCTCAAAATTTTATCATTCAGAGGTGACGAACTGGACATGATGACAAAGAAATAGTCCCTACTGGACTGAAAAATGAGACTTGGCTATCTGTCGGTTCAGAGGTCGCAGGGACGTAACCGATTGAGAAGCCACCAAGCTTAAAATTTTGTCATTCAGAGGTGACGAACTGGACATGATGACAAAGAAATAGTCCCTACCGGACTGAAAAATGAGACTTGGCTATCTGTCGGTTCAGAGGTCGCAGGGACGTAACCGATTGAGAAGCCACCAAGCTCGAAATTTTGTCATTCAGAGGTGACGAACTGGACATGATGACAAAGAAATGGTCCCTACTGGACTGAAATATGAGACTTGGCTATCTGTCGGTTCAGAGGTCGCAGGGACGTAACCGGTTGAGAAGCCACCAAGCTCGAAATTTTATCATTCAGAGGTGACGAACTGGACATGATGACAAAGAAATAGTCCCTACTGGACTGAAATATGAGACTTGGCTATCTGTCGGTTCAGAGGTCGCAGGGACATAACTGATTGAGAAGCCACCAAGCTCAAAATTTTGTCATTCAGAGGTGACGAACTGGACATGATGACAAAGAAATAGTCCCTACTGGACTGGAATATGAGACTTGGCTATCTATCGACTCAGAGGTCGCAGGGACGTAACCGATTGAGAAGCCACCAAGCTCGAAATTTTGTCATTCAGAGGTGACGAACTGGACATGATGACAAAGAAATAGTCCCTACTGGACTGAAATATGAGACTTGGCTATCTGTCGGTTCAGAGGTCGCAGGGGCGTAACCGATTGAGAAGCCACCAAGCTCAAAATTTTGTCATTCAGAGGTGACGAACTGGACATGATGATAAAGAAATAGAATTTAATTATGAACTCCATGGGGATTTTGATATCTCCTTCGGATGTTATTTGGAAGAAATTGTCAGTGGTATATTGTTAACGTGACAACCATAAAAGTCTACTGAGGACTGATTATTAGAAACCCGCCGTGGAGTTAGGAAATGAATCTTATAAGAGATTACATGTCAGAGGTGATCGTTAACGTGACAAAAAGAACTCCGTGGGGATTTGGTTTTATCTGTTGGGGAGTAGATTATAGTCTTGCTACCAGAGATTTAGTGTTAACATGATAGGTTAGACTCATCATTTGCAAGGAATATGAATACCTTTATATGTGGTCTTACCATTCCATGAATGGGAATTGGTAAGTGATTTTGGAGAGGGAATCAAATGGGAACAGGTCCCTTAGGATTTTTAGCAAATCCTCAGCTGTCAACGGATTTGGTACGCCTTTACTAACTACCATTTAAGTCGGGCTAGCCATGCTATTCCCCTCAGCATGATGAGTTGTCGGGGACTTATGTTAGGCTTAAAGGCCAACATTTTCCTCTATCTTTAACTGCAGAATCAAATGGGGATAGGTCCCTTAGGATTTTTAGCAAATCCTCAGCTGTCAACGGATTTGGTACGCCTTTACCAACTATCGTTTGAGTCGAGCTAGCCATGCTATTCCCCTCAGCACGATGAGTTGTCGAGGACTTATGTTGGGCTTAAAGGCCAACATTTTCCTCTATTCTTAACCGTTAGAGGTGTTGGATTATTTGGTTACTGTATTCGTAACTTTGATTCTTCTTCCAAACAACCAGTGTACGATCAGCTCGACACTGGTTTATGGTTGTATGATTTTGTTTAGAGAAAGAGGGGAGCGCTCCTTCTTCATATCTTGGATATGAAGTTCTTGATCAGAGGTGTAATATTAACTTGATCATGAGAAGGATCCTATCAAGGATAATACTTCTTTAAGAACTTGCCGTTGATTAGCATCATGAGTAAATCACCATCTGAAGTCATAAGGCGATACACCCCGTTTGAATAGACTGTTTCTATTACAAACGGTCCTTCCCATTTGGGCCGAAATTTGTCTTTGGTTTTGTGCGTCATTATCATCGGTCGTCTGACGGCTAAAACTAAATCTCCTTTCTGGAAGACTCTTTGCTTGACCTTCTTATTGAAGGCTCTTGAGATCGGGGCTTGATACAACTCGATGTGTTACTGAGCTTATAATCGCTTCTCATCTTGGGCTTCGAGCTCTTAAAGACGCAATCGATCATTGTTTTCCGTTGTCATCTTAGTCATTAAAGCGACTCGCAATGATGGCATCTGGATTTCTAACGGTATGACTGCTTCGCATCCGTACACCAGGGAAAAAGGCGTATTGTCCGTGGAGGTCCGTGCCATGGTTTGGTAGGCCCAAAGACATTTACTAAGCTTCTCATTCCAGTCTCGCTTATTTGATGAAACGAACTTTTTGAGTAGCTTAATGATTGTTTTGTTAAATGCTTCCGCTAAGCCATTAGCGGCAAGATTATAGGCAGTTGAAGCCACATTCTGAATTCGGTACTTATCGCAAAATCGATAAAATACTTGGCTTATGAACTGGGAACTGTTGTCATGGATGATCTGCCTAGGGACACCAAATCGATGGATGACATGGTGTTTGATGAAATTAATCACGTTAGAAGTTTTAACTTCAATCAGTGGTATAGCTTCTGCCCACTTTGAAAAGTAATCGGTCATCACTAGGATAAACTGGTGTCCTTTTGTCGAAGAAGGGCTGATTGGCCCTACGACATCAATTCCCCATGCTTCAAATGGCCATGAAGCAACAGTTGGATGGAGCAACTCTGAGGGCTGATGTATGAAGTCTGCATGGATTTGGCATGCTTTACACCTTCGTGCATATTGGATGGCATTGGCTATGATGATTGGCCAATAATATCCAAGCCTGTGCAATCGATCTTTAAGTTTTGAACCTGGCTGATTAGCTTCGCATATACCGTCGTGCGTTTCTTTAAGCACTTCTTGTGCTTCTGAATTAGAAAGACAACGGAGGAGGATACCGTCATATGAACGACGGTAAAGTGTCTTCAGAGTTGGATCATAGTAAAAATGGAGAGACCTTCATCTAATAGATGCCGCTTCTTTGGAGTTGTCTGGCAGCAGACCATGTACAGCATAGTCATGAAGGAAAATCGTCAATCTCTTGGCTCAAGATCCATCGAGATATTATAGACTTCTCCGGTTCTTAACATATATTTAGAGCAGACAAGGTTTCGAGTTGCGACTGTCAGGTGATACTCGGTGTCAACTAGCAGGGCTAGCATCGTTGTTAATGCAGCCAGAGCATCTGTCTTAGTATTCTGAGATCGAGATACGTGCCCGATGTAAAAGCAATCAAACAGATTGGCCATTTCGATGACTGCGTGATAATAAAGTACCAAATCCTCGTGACGGACCTTATATTCGCCTTTAACCTGATTGATAATCAGTTTTGAATTGCCATAAGCTTCAAGGTAGCGTACCCCCATTTCGTGGCGAGCTGAAGGCCAATAAGTAGAGCATTGTATTCTGCCACATTGTTGGAGCATGATTCCGTCAGAGAAAATGCTCTAGAAAGGATATGATTTTGTGGAGAGATAAACACAACCTCACACCGGTAATGATGTTGCCTTTAGGGCCTATTCGTGATGCTCCATCGAATAACATCTGCCAAACTTCATCCTTTGAAGTTATATTAGATTCAAAGACTTCATCTGGAATATCTTCATGAAGTTTTGAGTTTTCCGGAACCGGATGAGCAGCCAAGAACTCTGCAAGTGCCTGACCTTTGACCGCCTTTTGAGGGATAAAGAGCATGCCATATTGAGACAAAAGAAGCGCCCACTTAGCTAATCTTGAATTTAATGATCCTGGCTTTGTCATGAGAAGACGCAAATGGTTCACTCTGGAAATGGCATGTATGGTTTGGCCGACCAAATAATATCGTGTCTTCTAAACGGCAAAGACAAGAGCTAAGCATTCCTTCTCAATAGGATTATAGCGAGACTCCACCCCTATCAGAGTCCTGCTCAAATAATAAATAGCTTGTTCGTGACCATTATCTCTTTTTGAGCAAGCAGAGCATCGAAAGAATGGTCCATAGCTTTCACATAGAGTAGGAACGGTTTTCCTGAGTGGGAGCTACTAAGATTGGAGGTTTTGTAAGATATCTTTTGATATCTTCGTAAGTTTCTTGACAAGCTTGATCCCATACAAAAGAAACACCCTTTTTCATGAGTCGGGTGAACGGTTGATAGAGGCCCGAGAGATTTGCAATGAATCTTCTGATATAAGCCAGTCTACCTTGCAGGCCTCTGAGTTCTTTGAGATTCTTAGGTGGATGCATATTCTGAATGGCTTTGACTTTGTCCGGGTCAAGATGAATTCCCCTTATGTGACAATAAATCCAAGGAACTTGCCACTCGAAACCCCCAAGATGGATTTTATCGGATTCATTTTCAGCTGATGAGCCCGCATTATGTCGAACATCATTCTCAAATAACGAAGATGGTCATTCTTATCGCGACTTTTGATAGCAATGTCATCGACATAACATTCTACCGTTTTTCGGAGGTGATCGCGAAAAATCATACTCATTGCCCGCTGATAAGTTGCTCCCGCGTTCTTTAACCTGAAGGGCATCACGGTGTAGCAGTATACCCCCAACGGTGTTCAGAATGAAGTATGTTTTTCATCCTCTGGATACATCTCAATTTGATTGTACCCTGAAAAGCCATCCATGACGGACATCCTTTCGAATCCGCAGGTATTGTCATTCATGACATCGGTGATAGGCTGTGGGAATTCGTCTTTAGGATAGGCTGTATTGAGATCACGGTAGTCGATGCAGATCCATATTTTTCCATTCTTCTTGAGAACGGGAACGATATTAGCAACCCAATCTGGATGTTGTTCCTCCCGTATGAAGCCGCATGCAATAAGCTTATGAACTTCGACTTCAATAGCCTCCATAATGTTCGGACGAAACTGGCGTTGCTGCTGCTTGACTGGCTTGGCGTCAGGTTTGATGTTCAGACGATGCATGACTACTTGTGGATCAAGTCCGGGCATGTCTTCGTAGTTCCATGCGAAGACATCTATATACTCCTTTATAAGTATCATCAATTCTTCTCTTTCTGTGAGTGATAAGCTTTCACTTATAAAGATGGGTTTAGGGTGATCTTGGCTATCCAAGTTAACCTGGATCACCTTGTCTTCAGTAGGTGGTTCATGTTGTTCGAATCGCTTTTCCCATTGGAGATCCAATTGCTGAGCCCACGGTTCCTCATCAATAACTTCTGCTGGCTTCAATTGGCTGCTTGAAGTCATATTAACAGTGAGCTCTTTGAACACCGTTCCCGCACTGACGTCCGAGTCCCATTCGGAAGAAAAGGCAGAGTGTGATGGGATTAATTTGCTATCTTCGAATTGAACCGTTGCTGGCGGTGTAGGTGTAACGTATCCCAACCCCCTGCGTGTGTTATCATAGTAATTTGCAGGTTTCCCTCTTGGTACGAAGTTACGCAGAAAACCACGTCTTCCTTTTCTGAAATTCAGGCCCTTCCCATGCTTCAGGTTGTATCCCATTTTCCTCATCATACGGTGCACTGGTCACGCATAATGGAAGAATTGTGGGGTGTCTGAGTCTAAGCTTGAATTCGCGGCTGCAGACTTTATCAGTTGGCCTTTACCAAATACTATTGGTAACTGACCTTCTTTGGATGGAGGAACCACTAAAACGGCTCCTTCTATAGATTCCACGGGTGCACTGGATGCACTTGGTTTATGTAAAGGCATGTGTAGAGAGCTATCCGTAACGGATTCAAACAATCTAACACTCACAAGATAATCAAAGAAAATATTATCATTAATTACCCATTCACCCTCATCTTCTGAAGGAGTGTTACATTGGGGATTATTAAGACATGCTATAATCGGTTCACCGATCAAAATGGCTGGCATGTCTGCTTCAGATTCTGAATCTGCCTCATTGCCACTATCATCGTCGTTAGGCAATGATTCTTTTGATGTTTCACCGATCTCTTGATACAGGAGAGCGTCAGTAAAGTAATTCTCTACCCCTTTGAATGGTTGCTTCTCGACGAAGACAGTTTGTACCGTTGTATCATCTTCAACATATTTGAAGCACTGGTGCAGAGTGGAGGGGACAATCCAATTAGCGTGAATCCACGGTCATCCTAGTAACAAGTTGTACGATATGTCAGCGTCAATGACATAGTACGTCACTTCCGACTTCAGCCTCCCGATTCAGCAATGGAGTCGAATCTTTTCAAGCAGATGACTACTTCTTGATTTAAAATCGTATATTATTGTAGTGGTTGCGGATAACCTATATAGTGATATGCTGAGAACGTAGAGGAGCCTTTTGGGGATGATACTGAGTGCAGACTCCGGATCAACCTGTACCCTTTCAATGCATGTCGACCCAATGTATCCGGTGTAGTACAAAAGTCGATCGTGTTTGTTATCCTTGAGAAGCATATCTTCCGCTGTGAAGGTAATAGCAGGTACCTTTGATTGCACATTATGGTATTCGGAGCAAGAAGACTGAGCGTCATCTTTAGGGACTTCTGGCATGTATGTCAGGAATGATTCTGAGTTAGCCAGTGCATTTCTGAGTGCTTCTCTTGTCTCTTTCGAGAGACAAAGGAGCTCGTGTATGGTAATACGAGCTGGGATATTGGCCAGCTGGATTAATATGTCAAAACGAAAGGGTATGTTAAGCCCTGGGCCTGAAGGCTTCTTCAGGACATGGTCGAACCGGATTTCTCTCTACTTCTCCTTTCCCATCGTTGGGAGCGGAGCCGGTATGGATATTTGTACTGACGTCGTCTGCTGTTGTGTCTCATCAGTAGCTTTTTCATATTGTCTTAAGTATGATTTTCGGATCAAGTACCTGTTGGCTGAGGTATATCAGCCTGCGTCGTGCAAGCGTGCTTTTCCCCTTCGGAATCGCTGAGAGAAGCTGATGTGAGATTACCATCATCCGGCAAGATGGAGACAACATTGCAAGATTTACCCTTCGACTTGGACTTCTTTGAATCCCATTGTTCGTCTTGGACAAGGTTTGGGTGTATCCACATGATTTGTCTCCAGTGTCAAGGGAATAAGACCCTTATTCTCTTGGGTTTTAGCTGAAGGATGCTTGACTTCCAGTCGTGGCGTAGGGATCGGAAAGGTCCCGTCAGGAACTGTGACTTTTGGGGTCTTGCTGAACTCAAGGGTCACCATGTTTGCAGTGACTTTCTTTTGTTCTGACTTCAGAGTCAGGACTCCGGCATCGGCCAAAGCTTGAATCTTGTCCTTGAGGACAAAGCATTTATTAGTAGGATGATAAACCATCCTATGAAAGAGGCAATAGTTGGGATCGTTCGTGCGTCCCACTTCATTAGGACGCTGAGCATCCGGTAGCTTCAATTATTTTCCTTTGTGGAGTAAATGAAATATTGTGACCACCTGTTCGTCTTTGAAGGAGTACTGTTTTGGAGAAAACATAGACTCCTGATTATTGAAGCCGCTCTTCTTGGCCTTCGACTGAACGTCCCCTGTCAATTCAACAGACATGGTCTCTTTCCCTTTGGCTTGAGAAGACTGTGCCATGTCGCCGTGTCCTTTATTATTCGTACCCCATTTGCCTTTAGAGGTGGATTGCTCGAACTTCTTAGCCGACTTTTCGGCTATTTCAGCTTGCTCGATCAGTTCTTTCCAGGTATGGGCTTTGACAGCTCCCATGCAAATTTCTGCTTGGTCCAAGAAGTTATGCTTGCACATTTGTAAGAGCATGGGTAATGGCATCCCTGCTGGGCACATCAGAGATAAGTTTCTGAACCGCTTAATGTAGTCACGGACAGATTCACCCTTCTTCTATATGGTAGAGAAGTTTATCCATGGTTACCTTGATATCGTCCTCATAGAAACGAGAAAGAAATCGGGTTTTCAGGTCGATCCAGGAATTAACAGAGCCCGGAGGGAGACTTTAGAACAGTCAAATGCTACCCCCTTTAAGGTATCGATGAACAGTCTGGGCATGATAGCATCATTGTCTATAACATTACCAGTCTGAGACCGGAAATAGTAGATGTGCTGGTTTGGCGAGCTCTTACCATTATGTGTATGTAACGTTGGTGGTTTGAACTTTGGTGGGTATGGTACTGAATCCCATTCCAACGGGTAAGGACGGACTGCCCCTACTTTCTTTAGTTCATCCCTCTGAGCTAGGGATGCAATCTGAGTTTGGATGCCCTTAAGAACTTCAGCGTCCATAGAAGGGCTTTCCTTTGACTTCTCAATCTTTGGTTGCTCGTTGCTATGATGTTCTTCCTCATTTTGGTTACTCCCGGTATCATTGTATTCCGGTTACTGAGGAGTTGAGCGAGCATCTGTTGAATGTTGTCCAAAGCTTCTTGCTGGGTCTTGAAAGTTTGCTCATGAGCTTCCAACCGTCGACAAAGGTCATCATTACCGTTATCAGCCATATTCACTGACACCCTATCCGTTTGCACCGAGCTGACTGTCGCTGAAGAAGCATACCCGCTATCTTCGTCCTCCTCATCAGGCCTATCACGCCCCGCTTCCCAAAATACGCTAGAGCGGAGACGCGACACGAGTCGGCGATGCATATACGCAAGGAAAATCTCTCACGTATATGCGCTAAGCCTTAAGTAACCCGAAACAAGCTATAAATCTAACTGTAATAAATCATGATTACTGCAATATCACATATAAGCATCCACGCATAATATCATATAAATAAAGACTGGAATAACAACTGAATCTGATATAATGGGAATCAGGAAATAATATGAAGGTAAGAAAGATAAGAATACCAAAATCGAATAGGGAGAAGCTCCAGCTATTCGCGAAGCGTACAGTCTCATTGAACACCTGCACAATAGAAACAAAGCGTCCAATGTCTGGACGTATAAATCCAGGGTCATCAGAAAGCGACCTGGTGAGTGTGTGTGTAAAGGGAGAACTCGTGCATATAAGCAATGTGCACAGAATAATAACAAGATAAACTGCAGATATAAGATAACTAAATAACATGATAAACAGCTGAACTAAAGGATAACTGAATAACAACATGAATGAAGATATAAGGCAACTATTACAACTGTAAATAAGCAACTGATATCCGAATGTGTAACCTAGCATATGTCACTAGTCTGGTTGGTTATTATCAACCTAACTAATGTAGTATTAGCTGTGTCTCATACCACAGCCGTTTTCCCACATATCAAACAAAGTTATCGTTATTGTAACTACCTGCCAATGTAGTTCATGTGTTTTGGAAGGGTACCGTGCATGCTCGGTACCACGGTCTAACACCCCTGGCGCTGAACCAGGACAAGCTGCAAGGCTCTAATAACTGAAGACCACAGCCCCACACGAAAAGATAACTAGTGTGGCGCCGTAATCCGGGCATAGCCCTGACAGCTGACAACTGAATAGATAGCCAATACTATCTTGGTTCTCCATGGTTGGAACCTACAACTCGATACCATAAGAAATCCTTCCAAATACACGACATGCATCATCAGGCAATTACCCTTGTTCCCCGGGTTATGGTGTCTTTTATTAATAAGCAATCAATGTGAGTTATTATGTAATAGTAACTGATATCTTCAACAACTGCTGATGTCAATACTAGCTGATAATCTGATAACTGACAACTGAAAACTGATATCTGACAACTGAGTAACTGACAACTAATATTTGACATCTGAAATAGGATACTGGAGATATAGCCACTAACATAATGGTGTCACTAACAACTGGTAACTGGTACAGATACCTGACAACTACTATAAACTCTGAATACATCATATGATCACCAACAAATAATCTCACCAATAACTGGTAAAGTGAAAATTGCTATCTGATAACTCTAAAGTACAAGATCACCGACATCGAGTAGATCACTATCACAATAACTCAATCTCTATTAACTGAAGTAATCAATAACTAAACATGAAGCATATGGTATATCCTCGAGATCAACACGTATCAAAATCATAATGAAGTAAGAGAATCATCCTCAAACAACATATGGTCTAGAATATCTACTTCTGATACTGAACATCGACAAAATGTCATCTAAATAAGTCTCAAATACTCAATCATAAATCCAGCTACGTCAATCTCATCTTAATGCAGATCAGGCTTCGTTATAAAGAATGTAAATTTCAGATCAGCTCTAACTCAAGATCAATCCAAATCACAATCCAACTAAAACAGTCACATCTAAGTACTGATCAATATCCAATGTAAATAACATAAATTCAAGTTCGACTCAACGGTCGAAAATATGACCGTTGGCCAGTCGACCGGGCGGTCGACCGACAGCAGCGTCAGCTACTGATTTGGCCTCCAACGGCTATATTTTGGGAGCCTATAAATTGGGGTTCCCTTGGAATGCTTTCTACAAGATTTTAGAAGAGTTTTCAAGCTAGTTTTTCTTACCTTTTTAAGTGTTTATCTCCACTTGTTTTAGAGCAAATACTTCCATATCAAAAGGAGAGTTTTTTTGAGTGATTTTCAAAAGGGATTTCTTGAGTTTTTTCTCCACCATTCTATCATGTTTTCTCACACATATTTGAACTTTCCATTGCTATATCAATCCTATAGGAGAGTTGTTGTGAGAGTATTTTTAGTTGATCAAAGTGTTTAGATCACCAAGTGTTCTTCGTTGTATTTGAGGAGGCGAACTTGCGGGTTCGTGCTGTTTCGGGTTCTTGTGGGAGCTTGGTGTAGAGGTGCGGCCTCGACAAGCTAGTCTGCTTGCGTGTGTTGTTCTTGTGGGAACAAGAGAGGGACTAGCGAGTCCAAGGAGTTCTAGTGTGAACTCGTTGTAGGTGTTGCGGCACCGAGTGATCCGGTGGGATCGGTTTTAGTTCGAATCCTTCATTGTGTTGAAGGTCGGGACGTAGAGCAAGGGTGCTCGAACCTCGAAACAAATCTCTCGTATTTCCGATTGCTCTCTCTATATCTCTCACTTGTGTTTATATCTTGCATGCTTACTTTGCTTACATTTTTATATGCTTGATATATCTTGTGCCCTATTGTTATATGCTTGGGATTGTTTGCTCACACTTGCATTCAACCAAGAAAGCCATAGAGGCACCTCAACTCTTATCTAGAGGAATCTTGAGGAGATAGTCCCGAGCCCTTCACCGGGAATTCGGCTACACTCTTTTGTAGTACTTGATGTGTTTAGCTTAATAGTTTTTAGTTTGCTTAAATAGTTTTAATTCCGCATTAATTCATCATTAAATTAGGTAGTCACCTATTCACCCCCTCTAGTTGATTACAGTTTTGTATTATGAACTATTTATATAATCGTTTTGCCTTGGATCCGGATTCGTGGACTCGGAGTCAGCCCTTGTCTGACCGGGGACCCGATAATTGGGTATTACTCGATTTGGTCTTTATGGTATTTAAATTTGACTGATTTCAATTTCAAACATCATTTTCCAATATTTTAGATTTTCTATGATTTTCTGAAATTTTCCTAAATTAAATTGAAAATCTTCAAAACCTGTGTTGACTAGTACCGCTGACCGATTCTCAGATTTTTAATTTACAAATGGAGTTGAATTTATAGAAATGGCTTTTAACATTATTTATTAAAATCACATTTTCTATCTAAATACTTTTTCTGAGGATTTTCTGAATTTATCAAAATTCCACCGAATTTGGTATCGGCCAGTATCGCTGGTGTATTCCATGCTTTTTAGTTTATAATCGAAATTGAATTTCTAGATTCTGCTTTCACATTGCTTCTTAGTATTATATTTTATTCTTTCATGCATTTTTAGAATTTATCAAAATCCCGCCGACACGGTGTTGACCGGTATCGACGGTTGACTTTAGGATTTTTAATTTGAAAACGGGATTTTATTTCTAAAAACTGATTTCATATTATTCCTCAAGATGATGCTTTTTACCTCTGGCTATTTTTGGAGATTTTTCTGGAACAGTCGATATTTCTCGACCATATTATAATATTATTATTTTTAAAATCTTTCCTTTTCTTTCTTTCTTTCTTTCTTTCTTTTTCTTTTTCCTTTCCCCACCGACTCCACCAACCGCCCACACCCCCTTCATTTAATCCCTCTCCCATCCATCACATCCATCCATCTCTCTCCTTTTCTTTTTCCTTTTCTTTTCCTTTTTCTTTCTTCCTTCCTTCTCTTCTTCTCCCTTCTTTTCTTCTTCTTCTCCATGTTTTTGGCCGACACCGAACCCAGTGCACCCACCGGCACTCTGGCCATCGTCGCCAGCCAGGAGCCCCTCCCAACTTTAGCCATCTTTTCTCCCCATCTCTCTCTCTCTCTCTCTCTCTCTCTCTCTCTCTCTCTCTCTCTTTCTTCTCCCTTTTTACTTCTCTCTCTAACTCTCTCTAATTTTACTCTCTTTCACTCTACCTCTCTCTCTTCCTCCCCCAAGATCCGGTCACCACTACCATCCCCGGCGATCTCTCCCAACTCCGGCGTGCTTCGCTCCACCTCCCATTTTCTTTTTCTCTTCCTTTCTTTTTCTTTTTTCCTTCCTTTTCTTCTTCTTTCTTTTTCTTTTTTTCCCTTTCTTTCCCTCTCCTTTCCCTCTCTCGTTTGGGGCGGACGGAGCCACCCCATCCAGCCGGTGGCCGGTGTCGCCCTGGCGCCGCCACCTGGCGTGGCCTGGCCGGCGGTCAGGCCGTGAGCCCCCGCAGAGGGGGCGTTGTGCGTAAGCAAGGGGCAATAGCCCCCCTGGCTCTCTTTCTCTCTCTCTCTCTAACCGACTCTCTTTATGTCTCCAGTTCTCTCCCTCACCGTCCCTCTCTCTAGACTCTCTACAGTCCATCTCTTTCTCTCTCAGTTTCTCTCTCCTCTCTCTTATCATCTCTTTCTCTCTCTAGCCCTCTTCCTTCTCTCTCTAGATTTCTCTCTCTAGTTCTCTCTTTCTCTCTGGTCTCCCTCTAACTCACTCTTTCTCTCTCTAGATTTTCTCTCTCTAAATCTCTCTCTTTTTAGGTCTTTCTCTCTCTACCTCTTTCTCTCTCTTCTCGCTCTCCTCTTCTCTTTCTCTCTCTAAAATTTATATATGTATATATTTAATTACATTTTGGTTCTGGGTATTTCAGAGTATTCGACTTTTTCGAAGCTTTAGGCTAGTGTCCTTGCCTCTTTTTGGTGTCCCTGCTTCGTCGGGTCAACGTGTATTTATTTCGTATTTAAATATATTTGTATTGAGCGGTGCCCCTGTATTTGTATATGGCCAAGTGCCCGTGATTGTACTTGTTTATGCCTCTGACGAATGCTTGTGTTAGGGTAGTTTCCTTCTTGCATATATACCATGCCTGTGATGTACTATTTTTACTGCTTTATATTATGCGTGACCGACCCTTCGTGGTCGTTAACCTCTGGGCTCTCCACTTGGCCTCTGGGCTCTCTACTTGGCCTTCGGGCCCTTTCAGCTTTTGGGCTTTTTACTTGGCCTCCGGGCCCTATCAGCCTCTGGGTTTCTCCACTCCTCGGTGGGGTAGATATTATCATGCTTTTATGTATGCTCGTGTGTTACTAACATCTCGTGCAGGTACTCTTGTACCGACTCTGGGTTCTGTCTACTCCCAGGATGGCTACCCAATGGTTTCAGGCATGTACCCTTATGGGTTTCGTGGTAGCCACCGAGAGTGCGCTTAAACCCCGAGCATACTTTAGCTTTTGGGCTCTCTCGCCCACTACCTCGAAAGAGAAGTGCGCTCAGATCGTCAGGTCTTTCAGCTCCACCTGTTAGGCATGCTTAGCGCTCAGCGCTTTACCACTAGATTCGTCTAGGCGAGATGCTGCCGGATTTTCTACTCGCACTTTAAGCCGAGTCGTTCGGGTAACCTCGCCAGACGCTCTAGTGTTAAACATTGTTTGTTGTCCGTACCTCCAGCTTACTCAGCTCTGCTTGATTGTGCTCAGCTATTAATCTATCACTTGCTATGTACATGCTTGATATATTAACACTTGACATGCTATTAATTGATACCTGTCATCTACTTGCTAATACTTGACACCTGCCTATATCACTTAATAACTGATGTGTTATCACCTGACACCTGGCATGCTACTACTGGACACCTACTCCTATTATGTTATCTATTATCACCTGTCCCCTGTTATGACATGACTTGTCACCGCCTAATATCACCCTCTTGTCATGCTATCACTTAACACCCAGCATGACGTACTTGACTCTTATAATTATCACGATAACGAGAATGATAACCTGACATCTTGGTTATAACTTGATATATTTCAGTGCAAACTGTACTCCTGATACACCTGCATTCTTGAAATTCCTGGCTTGTTCCTGCTCATTCCCGAAATCTGATAATTTTCTAATAAACTATAAAATGGGACAACTTACATTGGGTCGGGGGAAACTTATGGCTATCAATATATGTTCGTGTTTACAGTGGTATTAGGTATGTTGTGCAACTAAAACTTCCGGTCTGACTTGAGGGCCACCAGGCGACCGAGGGGAGTGTTGGCTCCCTCCTTCCTAGTACCATCTTGAAAAGGGTATCCTATAAGACCCTCATGTAGGCCTTGCGCCCGGTTCCATACACCAGCAATGGAACGCCCTGGACCGTGGTCCCGGGCATGTACGGGACCCACTGTGAATATTGTTTGTTGATATCCCCGTTGGTTTCCTATAATAAACTTGCTTTACTCAGATGTGGATATATGTGTGCTGGGATGCTAGTTCACATATCTAGACATCTGAGTAAGACGAGTAATAATAATAATAATAATAAAAGATGTCAACTATGGATCCGTTGTATGCTTTGCTGAGTTTGATTCCATCGGGTTTTACATCAGTTTTTCGGTTTATGGCCCTTATTATATTATGGCTGCTTACATTCTGCTTTACCACTCATGTTCTATTCCACCAGTCTCCTGCTTTCGGCTTATTATACCATGTGTATTGCCTATTTGATATCACTTGCCATATATATACGTGCTCTTGTATGCTTGTGTTCACGACACGATTTTCAATGCATGTTTATGATTCAGATTTATCGATACACAAGTGTTTATCTTCGCACGCCATTTAGCATTAGTATCACCACTCGCCAGGGACTTCTGACTCGCCTGGATCCTCATGTCCAAGTCTTGGAGCTTGTGGATTCTCCCAATTGCTGACCTGTGAGGTGCAGTGGTAGTGTGGATCCCCAGCAGGCCGTCCAGAGCCCTATCCTTCCAGGCCCCTCTTGCGCGTCCCTCGAGTTTTCCTTCTTTAAACTCGTGAGCGCCATTTGTACTGTTCATGCTTGTATATCTCCTTGTATTCTCGCATTTGCGTCTATCGGTGTTGTAATATTCTTGTAATATTTGTCACATCTGGTGATAACTTTGTAATTGTACTCATATGTTCGAATGTATAATACACCATGTGCTTCTGTACTCTGATTCTTGCCTGTCCTGATGCTTAGCATATGTACATAAAGGTATTTTTGACCTGCATAAATATGTCGCAGTAATGTCTCCATACCCACGGGATCGGGACATTACAGGATGGTATCAGAGCCTAGGCTCTTGCATCCTCAGTACGTCCAGATGACAAATTAATGGTAAAGAAATTTGCAACTGGAATGCATGAGTCCTGATTATACAATCTAACTATAAGTATAGAGTTATCTATTCTTTCTTGATCATCCTTCCTTTGATTCCTAATCCCTTCCATCTTTCCACTGTTTTGATTTTTTGAAGCCTTTATACCAATTTAAGATATGAATAGACTAGCGAGGTAGTGGCTAGTTCTGAATGAATCTATTATCTGGTCTCTTTGACCAACTCTATGAAGTTCGGGAGCTCGGTATTCTCAGAAATGATCCACGATCGGGTTATCTTTCAGAAGTCGGTATTCGGGTTTTTCTACAGCTATTTTCTATTCTTGACTATATTCTTCAGAGTGATCATACCTGGTATTCAGAATTCTCAACCATCGGTCTTCTTTATTATGCTCAGTATTATCATGGTTTTCTTTATCTTCGGTACTCTGGCTCATTCTCGGAGTAATATTAGGTATGCAGTACAACGGGAATTCTAATGCAAGACGGTGTTATCAGGTCAGTATTATTCGACATCGTTCGAAGATTTATCCAACAGGAAGTGCAAAAGATGTCTATATTTTGGTTATTATTAAGTCGACTTGGGAGCTCTACTTATAGTGATTCATATCTTAATTGGTCTAATTCCTGTCCATGTCCTCTTTGTGTTCATTTTACCCCTTATCGAAATTGCGAGGACGCAATTTTTGTAAGGTGGACGGAATGTAACACCCCGCTCCTGGAATACGTACTTAGTTGCATATTCAGATTTTTTTTTATTGTATTTTTTAATTTACTTCATGTATTTGTTTTGTATTATGAACTATTTATATAATCGTTTTGCCTTGGATCTGGATTCGTGGACTCGGAGTCAGCCCTAATCTGAACCGGGGGCCCAATCCTAAGGTATTGCTCGATTTGGTCTTTTTGGTATTCAGATTTGACCAATTTTAGTTTCAAACATCGTTTTCTAATATTTTAGATTTTTTATGATTTTCTGGAATTTTTCTGAATTAAATTGAAAATCTTCAAAACTGGTGTCGACCAGTATCGCTGACCGATTCTCGGATTTTTAATTTACAAACAGAGTTGAATTTCTAGAATTGGCTTTTTATATTATTTCTTAAAATCACATTTTCTATCTAAATACTTTTTCTGATGATTTTCTGAATTTATCAAAATTCCACCGGACTTGGTGTCAGCCAGTATCGCTGGTGGATTCTAGGATTTTTAGTTTACAATCGGAATTGAATTTCTAAATTCTTCTTTCATATTTCTTCTTAGAATCATATTTTCTTCTTTCATGCATTTCTGAGAATTTTCAGAATTTATCAAAATCCCGCCGACACGGTGTTGACCGGTATCGACTGTTGACTTTAGGATTTTTAATTTGAAAACGGGATTTTATTTCTAAAAATTGATTTCGTTTTTATTCCTCAGGATGATGTTTTCTACCTTTGGGTATTTTTGGAGATTTTTCTGGAACAGTCGATATTTTTCGATCATATTATAATATTATTATATTTAGAATCTTTCCTTTTCTTTCTTTCTTTCTTTCTTTCTTTCTTATTCTTTTCCTTTCCCCACCGACTCCACCAATCTCCCACACCCCATTCATTTAATCCCTCTCCCATCCATCACATCCATCCATCTCTCTCCTTTTCTTTTTCCTTTTCTTTTCCTTTTCCTTTTTCTTTCTTCCTTTCTTCTCTTCTTCTCCCTTCTTTTCTTCTTCTTCTCCATTTTTTTGGCCGACGCCTAAGCCAGCGCCCCCACCGGCGCTCCGGCCACCGTCACCAGCGAGGAGCCCCTCCCAACTCCGGCCATCTTTTCTCCCCATCTCCTTCATCTCTCTCTTTCTTCTCCCTTTTTCCTTCTCTCCCTCTAACTCTCTCTAATTTCACTCTCTTTCACTCTTCCTCCCCCAAGATTCGTTGACTACCACCATCCCCGGCGACCTCTCCCAACTCCGGCATGCTCCGCTCCTTCTTTCTCTTCTTCATTTCCTTTTCTTTTCCTTTTTTCTTTCCTTTTCTTCTTCTTTCTTTTCCTTTCTTTCCCTCTCCTTTCCCTCTCTATTTTGGCGTGGCCGGCACCACCCCTGCCCGGCGGTGGCGGACGCCGCCACCTAGCGTGGCCTGGCCGGTGTCCACGCCGAACGCCTCCCCCAAAGGGGGCGTTGTGCGTGAGCAGGGGCAATAGCCCCCTGGCTCTCCCTATTTCTCTCTCTCTCCCTGTTTCTCTCTCTAACCGACTCTCTCTGTCTCCAGTTCTCTCTCTCTCAACGTCCCTCTCTCTACAGACTCTCTCTACAGTCCCTCTCTTTCTCTCTGTTTCTCTCTCCTCTCTCTCATCATCTCTTTCTCTCTCTAGCACTCTTCCTTATCTCTCTAGATTTCTCTCTCTAGTCTCTCTAGTCTCTCTCTAACTCACTCTTTCTATCTGTAGATTTTCTCTTTCTAAATCTCTCTCTAGCCCTCTCTCTCTAGCCCTCTCTTTCTCTCTCTGGCTCTTTCTCTCTCTTTTCTCTCTCCTCTTCTCTTTCTCTCTCTAAAATTTATATATGTATATATTTAATTACATTTTGGCGCGTGCGCGAGTTCTGGGGATTTTAGAGTATTCGGCTTTTCTGGAGATTTAGGCGAGTGTCCTCCCCTCTTTCTGGTGTCCCTGCTTCATCGGGTCGACGTGTATTTATTTCGTATTTAAATGTATTTGTATTGGGCGGTGCCCCTGTATTTGTATGTGGCCAAGTGCCCGTGATTGTACTTGTATATGCATGTGACGAATGCTTGTGTTAGGGTAGTTTCCTTCTTGCATATATACTATGCCTGTGATCTACTATTTTTACTGTTTTATACCATGCGTGGCTGAGCCTTCGTGGTCGTTAACCTCTGGGCTCTCTACTTGGCCTCCGGGCCCTATCAGCCTCCGGGCTTCTCCACTCCTCGGTAATGTAGATATTATCACGCTTGTATGTATGCTCGTGTCGTACTAACATCTCGTGCAGGTACTCTTGTACCGACTCAGGGTTCTGCCTACTCCCAGGATGGCTACCCAATGGTTTCAGGCATGTACCTTATGGGTTTAGTGGTAGCCACCGAGAGTGCGCTTAAACCCTGAGCGTACTTTAGCCTCCGGGCTCTCTCGCCCATTACTTCGAAAGAGAAGTGCGCTCAGACCGTCAGGTCTTTCAGCTCCGCCTGTTAGGCATGCTTAGCGCTCATCGCTTTATCACTAGATTCGTCTAGGCAAGATGCTACCAGATTTTTCTACTCGCACTTTAAGCCGAGTCGTTCGGGTAACCTTGCCAGACGCTCTAGTATTAAACACTATTTATTATCCGTAGCTCCAGCTTGCTCAGCTCTGCTTGATTGTGCTCAGCTATTAATCTATCACTTGCTCTGTACATGCTTGATATATTAACACTTGACATGCTATTAATTGATTCCTGTCATCTACTTGCTAATATCTGACACCTGCCTATATCACTTAACAACTGATGTGTTATCACTTGACACCTGGCATGCTACTACTGGACACCCGCTCTTGTTATGTTATCTATTATCACCTGTCTCCTGTTATGACATGACTTGTCACCTGCCTAATATCACCCTCTTATCATGCTATCACTTGACACCCGGCATGACGTACTTGACTCTTATAATTATCACGATAATGGGAATGATAACCTAACATCTTGATTACAACTTGATATATTTCAGTGCAAACTGTACTCCTGATACACCTGCATTCCTGAAATTCCTGGCTTGTTCCTGTTCATTCCCGAAATCTGATAATTATCCAATAAACTATAAAATGGGACAACTTACATCGGGTCGGGGGAAACTTATGGCTATCAATATATGTTCGTGTTTACAGTGGTATTAGGTATGTTGTGCAACTAAAACTTCCGGTTTGACTTGAGGGCCACCAGGCGACCGAGGGGAGTATTGGCTCCCTCCTTCCTGGTACCATCTTGAAAAGGGTATCCTATAAGACCCTCATGTAGGCCTTGCGCCCGGTTCATACAAGAGCAATGGAACGCCCTGGACCGTGGTCCCGGGCATGTTCGGGACCCACTGTGAATATTGTTCGTTGATATCCCCGTTGGTTTCCTATAATAAACTTGCTTTACTCAGATGTGGATATATGTGTGCTGGGATGCTAGTTTACATATCTAGACATCTGGGTAAGACGAGTAATAATAATAGTAATAAAAGATGCCAACTATGGATCCGTTGTATGCTTTGCTGAGTTTGCTTCCATCGGGTTTTACATCGGTTTTCCGGTTTATGGCCCTTATTATATTATGGCTGCTTACATCCTGCTTTACCACTCATGTTCTATTCCACCAGTCTCCTGCTTTCGACTTATTATACCATGTGTATTGCCTATTTGATATCACTTGCCATATATCTACGTGCTTCTGTATGCTTGTGTTCACGACACGATTTTCAATGCATGTTTATGATTCAGATTTATCGATACACGAATGTTTATCTTCATACGCCATTTAGCATTAGTATCACCACTCGCCAGGGAGTTCTCACTCCCCTGGATCCTCATGTACAAGTCTTGGAGCTTGGAGCTTGTAGATTCTCCCAGTTGCTGACCTGAGAGGTGCAGTGCTAGTGTGGATCCCCAGCAGGCCGTCCAGAGCCCTATCCTTTCAGAGCCCCCTTGCACGTCCCTCGAGTTTTCCTTCTGTAAACTCGTGAGCGCCATTTGTACTGTTCATGCTTGTATATCTCCTTGTATTCTCGCATTTGCGCCTATCGGTGATGTAATATTCTTATAATATTTGTCACATCTGGTGCTAACTTTATAATTGTACTCATATGTTGGAATGTATAATGCACCACGTGCTTCCGTACTCTGATTCTTACCTGTAGTGATGCTTAGCATATGTACATTAAGGTATTTTTGACCTGCATAAATATGTCGCAGTAACGTCTCCATACCCACGGGATTGGGGTATTACAGGATGGTATCAGAGGCTAGACTCTTGCATCCTCATTACGTCCAGATGACAAATTAATGGTAAATAAATTTGCAACTGGAATGCATGAGTCCTGGATATACAGTCTAACTATAAGTACAGAGTTATCTATTCTTTCTTGATCATCCTTCCTTTGATTCCTAATCCCTTCCATCTTTCCACTATTTTGGTTTTTCGAAGCCTTTATACTAATTTAAGATATGGATAGACTAGAGAGGTAGCTGTTGGTTCTGAATGAATCTATTATCTGATCTCTTCGACCAACTCTATGAAGTTTGGGAGCTCGGGTATTCTCAGAAATGATCCACGATCGGGCTATCTTTCAGAAGTCGGTATTCGGGTTTTTCTACAGCTATTTTCTATTCTTGACTATATTCTTCAAAGTGATCATACCAGGTATTCAGAATTCTTAACTATCGATTTTCTTTATTATGCTCAGTATTATCATGGTTTTCTTTATCTTCGGTACTCTGGCTCATTCTCGGAGTAATATTAGGTATGCAGTACAGCGGGAATTCTATTGCAAGACAGTGTTATCAGGTCAGTATTATTCGACATCGTTCGAAGATTTATCCAACAGGAAGTGCAGAAGATGTCTATATTCCGGTTATTATTCAGTCGACTTGGGAGCCCTACCTATAGTGATTCATATCTTAATTGGTATAATTCATGTCCATGTCCTCTTTGTATTCATTTTACCCCTTATCAAAATTGCGAGGACGCAATTTTTGTAAGGTGGATGGAATGTAATACCCCGCTCCCGAAATACGTACTTAGTTGTGTATTCAGATTTTTTAGAACGTATTTTTTTGATTTACTTCATGTATTTGTTTTGTATTATGAACTATTTATATAATCGTTTTGCCTTGGATCCGGATTCGTGGACTCGGAGTAAGCCCTAGTCTGAACCGGGGACCTGATCCTAAGGTATTTCTCGATTTGGTCTTTCTGATATTTAGATTTGACCGATTTTAGTTTCAAACATCGTTTTCCAATATTTTAAATTTTTTATGATTTTCTGAAATTTTCCTGAGTTAAATTGAAAATCTTCAAAACCGGTGTCGACCAATACCGCTGACCGATTCTCAGATTTTTAATTTACAAACGGAGTTAAATTTATAGAATTTGCTTTTTACATTATTTCTTAAAATCACATTTTCTATCTAAATACTTTTTCTGAGGATTTTCTGAATTTATCAAAATTTCACCGGATTTGGTGTCGGCCAGTATCGCTGGTGGATTCCAGGATTTTTAGTTTACAATTGGAATTGAATTTCTAGATTTCGCTTTCACATTGCTTCTTAGAATTATATTTTCTTTTTCATGCATTTTCTGAGAATTTTCAGAATTTATCAAACTCCCGCCGACACGGTGTTGACTGGTATCGACGGTTGACTTTAGGATTTTTAATTTGAAAACGGGATTTTATTTCTGAAAACTGATTTCGTATTTGTTCCTCAGGATGATGTTTTCTACCTCTGGGTATTTTTGGGGATTTTTCTGGAACAGTCGATATTTCTCGACCATATTATAATATTATTATTTTTAGAATCTTTCCTTTTCTTTCTTTCTTTTTCTTTCTTTCTTTCTTTTTCTTTTTCCTTTCCCCACTGACTCCACCAACCGCCCACACCCCCTTCATTTAATCCCTCTCCCATCCATCACATCCATCCATCTCTCTCCTTTTCTTTTTCCTTTTCTTTTCCTTTTCCTTTTTCTTTCTACCTTCCTTCTCTTCTTCTCCTTTCTTTTCTTCTTCTTCTCCATTTTTTTGGCCGACGCCCAACCCAGCGCCCCTACCGGTGCTCCGGCCACCGTCGCCAGTGAGGAGCCCCTCCCAACTTCGGCCATCTTTTCTCCCCATCTCCTTCATCTTTCTCTTTCTTATCCCTTTTTCCTTCTCTCTCTTTCTCTCTCTAATTTCACTCTCTTTCACTCTTCCTCCCCCAAGATCCGGTCACCACCACCATCCCCGGTGACCTCTCCCAACTCCAGCCATGCTCCGCTCCTCCTCCTCTTTTCTTTCTCTTCTTCCTTTCCTTTTCTTTTCCTTTTTTCCTTCCTTTTCTTCTTCTTTCTTCTTCTTCCTTTTCCTTTCTTTCTCTCTCCTTTCCCTCTCTTTTTTGGCGTGGCCGGCGCCACCCCTGCTCGCCGGTGGCTGGCGTCGCCCTGGCCCCGCCACCTGGCGTGGCCTGGCCGGCACCCACGCCGTGCGCCTCCCCCAGAGGGGGCGCTGTACGTGAACAGGGGGCAACAGCCCCCTGGCTCTCCCTATTTCTCTCTCTCTCCCTGTCTCTCTCTCTCTCTCTAACCGACTCTCTCTGTCTCCAGCTCTCTCTCTCTCTCTCAACATCCCTCTCTCTACAGACTCTCTCTACAGTCCCTATCTTTCTCTTTCTGTTTCTCTCCTCTCTCTCTCATCATCTCTTTCTCTCTCTAGCCCTCTTCCTTATCTCTCTAGATATCTCTCTCTAGTTCTCTCTAGTCTCTCTCTAACTCACTCTTTCTCTCTTTAGATTTTCTCTTTCTAAATCTCTCTCTAGCCCTCTCTTTCTCTCTAGCTTTTTCTCTCTCTCTTCTCTCTCCTCTTCTCTTTCTCTCTCTAAAATTTATATATGTATATATTTAATTACATTTTGGCGCATGCGCGAGTTCTGGGGATTTCAGAGTATTCGGCTTTTCTGGAGATGTAGTCGAGTGTCCTCCCCTCCTTCTGGTGTCCCTGCTTCATCGGGTCGACATGTATTTATTTCGTATTTAAATGTATTTGTATTGGGCGGTGCCCCTGTATTTGTATGTGGCCAATTGCCCGTGATTGTACTTGTATATGTTTGTGACGAATGCTTGTGTTAGGATAGTTTCCTTCTTGCATATATACTATGCCTGTGATGTACTATTTTTACTGCTTTATACCATGCGTGGCCGACCCTTCGTGATCGTTAGCCTCTGGGCTCTTTACTTGGCCTCCGGGCCCTATCAGCCTCCGGGCTTCTCCACTCCTCGGTAGTGTAGATATTATCACGCTTGTTGTATGCTCGTGTGGTACTAACACCTCGTGCAGGTACTCTTGTACCAACTCTGGGTTCTGCCTACTCCCAGGATGGCTACCCAATGGCTTCAGGCTTGTACCCTTATGGGTTTCGTGGTAGCTACTGAGAGTGCGCTTAAACCCCGAGCGTACTTTAGCCTCCGGGATCTCTCGCCCACTACCTCGAAAGAGAAGTGCGCTTAGACCGTCAGGTCTTTCAGCTCCGCCTGGTAGGCATGCTTAGCGCTCAGCGCTTTACCACTAGATTTGTCTAGGCGAGATGCTGCCGGATTTTCTAGTCGCAGGGTCGTTCGGGTAACCTCACCAGATGCTCTAGTGTTAAACACTGTTTGTTGTCCGTACCTCCAGCTTGCGCTCTGCTTGATTGTGCTCAGCTATTAATCTATCACTTGCTATGTACATGCTTGATATATTAACACTTGACATGATATTAATTGATACTTGTCACCTACTTGCTAATACCTGACACCTGCTTGTATCACTTAACAACTGATGTGTTATCACCTGACACCTGGCATGCTACTATTGGACACCTGCTCCTGTTATGTTATCTATTAACACCTGTCTCCTGTTATGACATGACTTGTCACCTGCCTAATATCACCCTCTTGTCATACTATCACTTGACACCCTGCATGACATACTTGACTCTTATAATTATCACGATAACGAGAATGATGACCTGACATCTTGATTACAACTTGATATATTTCAATGCAAACTGTACTCCTGATACACCTACATTCCTGATATTCCTGGCTTGTTCCCGCTCATTCCCAAATTCTGATAATTATCTAATAAACTATAAAATGGGACAACTTACATCGGGTCGGGGGAAACATATGGCTATCAATATATGTTCGTGTTTATAGTGGTATTATGTATGTTGTGCAACTAAAACGTCCGGTCTGACCTGAGGGCCACCAGGCGAACGAGGGGAGTGCTGGCTCCCTCCTTCCTGGTACCATCTTGAAAAGGGCATCCTATAAGACCCTCCTGTAGGCCTTGCGGTCGGTTCCATACACCAGCAATGGAACGCCCTGGACCGTGGTCCCGGGCATGTACAGGACCCACTGTAAACATTGTTCGTTGATACCCCCGTTGGTTTCTAATAATAACCTTGCTTTACTCAGATGTGGATATATGTGTGATGGGACCCCAGTTCACATATCTAGACATCTCGGTAAGACGAGTAATAATAATAAAAGATGCCAACTATGGATCTGTTGTATGCTTTTGCCGAGTTTTCTTCCACGGGTTTTACATCGGTTTTTCGGTTTATGACCCTTATTATATTATGGCTGCTTACATCCTGCTTTACCATTCATGTTCTATTCCACCAGTCGTGCTTTGGACTTATTATACCATGTGTATTGCCTATTTGATATCACTTGCCATATATCTACGTGCTCTTGTATGCTTGTGTTCACGACACGATTTTCAATACATATTTATAATTCAAATTTATCGATACAGAGTGTTTATATTCGCACGCCATTTGGCATTAGCATCACCACTCGCCAGGGAGTTCTGACTCCCCTGGATCTTCATGTTCAGGTCTTGGAGCTTAGAGCCCTCCCAGTTGCTGACCTAAAAGGTGCGGCGGTAGTGTGGATCCCCAGTAGACCGTCCAGAGTCCTATCCTTCCAGGCCCCCCTGCGCGTCCCTCGAGTTTTCCTTTTGTAAACTCGTGAGCGCCATTTGTACTGTTCATGCTTGTATATCTCCTTGTATTCTCGCATTTGCGCCTATCGGTGATGTAATATTCTTGTAATATTTGTCACATCTAGTGATAACTTTGTAATTGTACTCATATTTTGAAATATATAATGCACCACGTGCTTCCGTACTCTGATTCTTGCATGTACTGATGTTTAGCGTATGTACGTTAGGATATTTTTGACCTGCGTATATACGTCGCAGTAACGTCTCCGTACCCACGGGATCGGGGTGTTACAACTACCTGCTTTGAGTGGCGTTACATGTCTGAACATGGAGGAATATATGGTGGTGTAACTATCGGCGGAGATCGAGGGTGAACGGATGCTTGAGCTGCTTGGTTCGGAGCTAAAGTCTTCGGAGCGGAGGAATCCTTGGAGCGGAGAGGATCTGGAAGAGGTTGAGAACTGCATGGACTTCAGAGGATAGCTCTTATGTATATCAGAGCGTTGGAAGGTGAGAGACACGTGTCGCCATCGTGGACGGGTGAGATTCTGACCGCTACATTTTTCTTATTTGTCAGTATAGTGATCTTATCAACCCATCTAAAACAAAGAGAGGAATGGAAAAGAAATAATATGTATTTTTAATTACGCATAATGAGTTTTCAGTGCCAAGAAGAAGGCAAAGTGAGATATATAAATCAGCTATGATATTTATCATGTCGATTCATTTTCTAATCATTGGTCATTTGTCTTGTGTGAAAGCGATACAAAAATTCTCCATTTCCCCCCAATGAAGCAAATGCTCTTATAAAAGATCCAAAATACGTTAGCCCAAATGAGACGATGGATCAATCAATTTTTTTTCATATTATTTTTAAAAAAAAAAAATCAATATGTGTTGGGCTGGGTTTCTCACCTAACTTTTTATCTCCAAATAACTGTATGTAAACAAAAACGCTTTAGTTTTGATTGGGTTGTGTAAGTCTTTTACGAATTACGGTCCAAACAAACACCGTAATTGTAACTGGATTGTAAGTCATTTACGAATTACGGACTTTTACGCGAAACAAACTGCCCCCAAGTTTAGTTTTGATTGAAGAGATATTCTTTTATCACTGCATCATCAGTATCACGAGTTTCTTAACAAAAAAAGGATAAAAAAAAAAAAAGGAAAAAAAGGTCCAGGTTATAAATGGCAAACGAGCCGAGCATAGTCCAATTCCTTGATTCACTGCTGTATGTTCTGCTCAATCCTATGTTGATTAAAAACCACATCTATCTTCTAACTCTAGCAACAAGAAGAGCATGCACTTAACGTATAAATATAAAACTATCAAAATAAAACATTAAATGTTTACGCTTTAAGATGTCATACTGGGTTATGATTATTTCAAAATTTCAAATTTATTTCCAAGGAGTTAATAATGAAAGGGTATCGTTCTTAATGGTTTCATTATGATTCTTTTAAACAATAATCATCCGCAGTTAAACATGCCTGATGTTATTTCTAGCTGTTAATTGAAAAAAATAATGAGGAGTTTAGTATTCTTTGGGCTTGTTGTTATTTAATTTTATAGTTGTTATGTACTCAAAATTTCCAACGTGCATTGCACCATTACAATTGCCATTTTATCAAGTGGTAGGGCCAGCTTGATGCCCAATTTAGGCTATGTTAAAGCCCACGTTTTTTTTTTTTTTTTTTGGCGTGGCCGGGCTCAGCACTGACCCCAATTTTAAACATAGACACCCGGCTTTCCCACCATAGTCACGTCAATTCGTTATCGGCGCATTGATCGATTGGAGTCCGGTGGTCAAGATTCAGACAATCGACAAACAAACAGGTAATTTCAAGCAATCTCTCATGGATTAGATTATTGTTTTCTACTTGTCTGATACAGTCCTAGTTGCCTCCACCGGAGAATGATGAGGTTTTGAGCTCCCTGTTGGTTCCTCGGTCCTCCAGAGCGATGATGAAATTTTGAGCTCTCTGTTGAGTTCCTGTTGAGTTCTCCTGTTCCTGGTGAGTTCCCCTGTTCTTCAGAGTTTCCGGGTTTTTCAAATCTTCCCTCCTTTGTTTGAATTGTAACGGGTCGGAACGCGCTGAGCTCCACCCTTTTCTTTCTGTTGATTTTGCATTTGGGCCGGGTTTGGGGTCAAATATATGATGTAATCCAATTGTGACCCGGCCCAACAGTGAGGGGGATTTAAAGGCCGAGTCCATCTGATTTTGGGGATCGATCGATTGATTTTTTGCCCTAACCAGGGACTGTACGAGCTCGCTGAGCTCACCGAAGAAGAGGAGTTCGTCTGAGCTCAATTTCTTGAAGAATAAAATCCTTTTTCCCCCAATTCTTTCTATTTTTTGGTGCTTCCTGTTCTCTTGTTTCTTCTTTTTCCCAATTTTCCGGTCGAGATGGTTGCTGATCGGCGACTTGGGCGAATTCCGGCAACGCTTCCGGCGAGGTACGCATCAATGGTATCAGAGCCACTCGCCGACAAACTCGCGGAGGCCGACGACGATTCTGGAGGAGGATTCAGGCACCAGAGGTCAAAGCTTGGTACTCGAGGTCCGATCGAAGGTGATTTCAAGCTGCAGGCCGATTCAAGAAGATCGACTGTTTACAACGACAATTTTGGAGAGTCGATTGATCTTCTCTTTGATTCCTTGGAAGAAAAGATGGATCGTCACCATAGAGAGTTGATGGATTTGCTTGAGAATTTGTGTTGTGGCAACCATACGCCGATGAGTGAATGGACGATTGCCGACGAGGGTGCACCACCAAGCTCTCCGAGTCGCACACCAGCAGTTCGGCAGAACTTTCAGGTATTAATATCTAATTCCACACCAGCAAATTCAAGAAATTTAAGAAAAGGTGGAGGTAACAACACTGTCATAAGCACTGTTAGTGTTGGTAGCTATTCACCAAAGGAGGAGGAGAAGTTGTTGGGAAATTATGATGATCTGGGTGATGTCTATGAGTCTGATGAGGATGACTTCATGGAAGAATCTGACTTTGAGGAACTAGCAGAGACACTGGGTGGTGATACTGGTGTTGACAAGGGTGACGAAGTGGTGTTTGAAGGAGGTGTTCAACGAATTGCCAACGAAGAGAAGCAGCAGATTGAACTATCAGTCATATGGGATGATGATGAGGAAGAGTATGATTTTTATAATGATGATGTTGAGGAAGTGAGAATTGAGAAAGATGTTCGACGAAAGGCCGAAGAGAAGAAAGACAAGCCAAAGTCTGTCGTTCTTGATGAGCCATGTGCAGTACTTGATGATGTTGATGATGAAGATGCTGTTGCAATTGCTCAATTGCCACAGGGAGAACCTGCCTTGGGTGTTCTTGACTGCGTGTGGGGAAAGTCTAGGTGCTTCAGTGAAACCCCAAACCCGAATCTAGTTTTGCAACAGAATATCATTGTCTTGATTGTTATGGCCAACCCCAGACCAAAAAAGACTACCAGAGCCCAACAACCAGCAGAATCTATTCTTAGGAGGCTAGTTTCTTCAACTAGCAAACCCAATCCCATTTTAAATCTTGGCCAGGCAAGCAATGGCAGTTTAAACCAAAGACCATTTGATTATGATATTGGGTGGAAATTTGATCCTGGAAGTGGTGCAGTGAAAGGTTTGCAGGTAGCTCTTCTAGGAGAGGTCTTTGACCCTGGTGGAACAGTTGACAGTGCTGCTGCTGTGAAGTTTGAAACATCTGAGTCTGGAACATCTGAGAGCTTGGCAAACGTTCTTGATTATAGGAGTGACTATGAAGCAAATGTGAGTAATCATAATTCTATATATGAGGATAAGAAGTCAGTGAGCAGTTTGGGACAAACTCCAATTGTTTCAGTATATGAAGAAGAAGAAGAAGGAGGGACTGTTGTGGGTTGGGTCAGTGCCAGTTCTGATTGGAAAGATCAGGTGCGAGGGAAGTTTGGCTTTTTTCCCAACTATAGGCTGCAGATCAGCTGCGTGGATAACATCAGGAAGAAGGGGAATTGGTGCAAACATAAGAATGCAATGAGGAATGTGAAGCTTATTCGACAACAGAAGGAAGAAAAAAGGACCACATTTAACGACACTCCGAACTTTGAAAAGCAACTTGATGCAAAACAAAGCTTGTTGAGGACTGCACTCAACAACATCAAAGCTGGTTGGGGAAGCACGCTACACTTGGTTCAGGATATGCTCAGGGGTATTAGTGAGCAGATCATTACCCTGTTGAGGAGAAGGCCCCCTCCAGAACCACCATCCCAATCCTTGCCCCTTCCCTACAGCAAGTGTGTGGAACTCCATTCAATCCAATACCACTGCAGAAGGAAGAATGATATGGTCTTAGTTGGTCAGAGACATGGAGAAGGAGGATCACATGGGAGCCAAGGAGGGAGATTGAATCTTCATACTGAGATCCCTAAGCTTGACCTTGAGGACAAGGTCAAAATTTAAGGGGGGAGATCTGATACAGTCCTAGTTGCCTCCACTGGAGAATGATGAGGTTTTGAGCTCCCTGTTGGTTCCTCGGTCCTCCAGAGCGATGATGAAATTTTGAGCTCTCTGTTGAGTTCCTGTTGAGTTCTCCTGTTCCTGGTGAGTTCCCCTGTTCTTCAGAATTTCCGGGTTTTTCAAATCTTCCCTCCTTTGTTTGAATTGTAACGGGTCGGAATGCGCTGAGCTCCACCCTTTTCTTTCTGTTGATTTTGCATTTGGGCCGGGTTTGGGGTCAAATATATGATGTAATCCAATCGTGACCCGGCCCAACAGTGAAGGGATTTAAAGGCCGAGTCCTTCTGATTTTGGGGATCGATCGATTGATTTTTTGCCCTAACCAGGGACTGTACGAGCTCGCTGAGCTCACCGAAGAAGAGGAGTTCGTCTGAGCTCAATTTCTTGAAGAATAAAATCCTTTTTCCCCCAATTCTTTCTATTTTTTGGTGCTTCCTGTTCTCTTGTTTCTTCTTTTTCCCAATTTTTCGGTCGAGATGGTTGCTGATCGGCGACTTGGGCGAATTCCGGCAACGCTTCCGGCGAGGTACGCATCATTGTCGCTAGGGTTTCTCATCAAGATTCGAATCCCCTGCTTCATTTCAATGGAGCCGCGAAAAAGATGAGAATTTTAGGATAATATCTAGGGTTTTGAATTCAAGTGTGAGTCTGTTTCAAATAATTTATGATATTTCTCTTTTTACTAAATCTTTTTTACTAAAATTAGGGTTTGGATCTGGCCTCCCCTCTCGCAAGCTTCGAAGTTAGGTTTCCTACCATAATCACTTTAATTCTTCATAGGTCAGGTGATCAAGATTCAGAGAATCAATCAAACAGGTAATTTTAATCGATCTTTCATGGATTAGATTATTGTTTTCTACTCATGCGATTTGTTCTCTACTAAAGTTAGAATCTATTTCAAGCTTTGAAAGTCCTGCTTCATTGATTGGTTACTTCATTGATTGGTTAGAAGCTAGCTCGAGGGAGCTGAGAAAAAGATAAAATTTTAGAATAATTCTTAGGGTTTTGAAAAAAGATGTGAGTCTATTTCAAATAATTTGTGTTATTTGCACTGGAAGCCTGGAACAATTTAATGATTTTTTTTTATTAATATCGCGTGATTTCATTTTTATTTCTTTTTGAAAAAATAGGGTTTTGGATCCAACCCATTTCTTTCCCGAGCTTTGCTTCTCCTGCTTAGGTTTCAATGTGATCACTCTAGCAACTAAAAGGATTCAGCTGTTGCTTTTTCATGATTATTAATGGTTCATAGAGTTTGACATATGATTGTTTAGGATCAAGAAAGCAGAAATCAAGGCCTGAACAGTTTGATATATGCCTTTATTCAGATCAGTGAATGTGTTTCTTCCTGATTCATGGTATTTGTTCTGACCAAATGTTCTGGATTTGATTATTTCCTTAACTAGGGTTTGGATACAGCTCCTTTCTCCTAAGTTATGTTCCCCTGCTTAGCTTTAAACACAGATAACTAAAAGGATTTCAACTCCACATGCCATTCTATCAGGGGACAAAGAATCAGGGCATGATAAAATTTCGGAGTCAGATGTTTCTACTGACCCTGTATACTTTATAGAAAAGAGCTTCCTATAGACTTGTACAGTTAAAGAAGGAAACTACAGTGAATTTGATTTGCCAAAATCCAACCAAAGTTTAGCTGTGCTATCCTGTGCCAAGATCCAACCCAAGGATACAGATCATTTATTTCAGTACTAATTTCCTCTTTATTACTCCACCATGCTCTCTTTTTCAAAGAATACTTGAAAATTGAATGCCAGTTTTATTTTTAACATTTATTCTTTTCTGTGTTGTTTAGCTTGCCTAGAATTTACAAATCAATGATTTTTGAGAAGGGCCTTCGTCACCTTAAATTGTTATATGTCTGGTTTCCCTCCCCTCCCCCCGCATCTAAAGTTGAAGTTGTAGTCTTGGAAGTGGGTAGTAAAACTCATCAAGCATTTTATTATCAAGAGAAGCTTTCAAGTAAGTCTGGGAAGTAAGTCCAATTCCTAATAACTTATTTTATTTGCTGTGCTTCTCCCCTTCTTTTTTCTCATGTAGTTTAATATTTTATTTATAATTTGAATATTATTGTTAATTCTGCTCGGAAAATGTCTAAGATTAACATGTTTAAAAAAAAAGAAGCTTTGTCAATGTTTTATTTTATAATTTTTTTTATCGCACTGTGAATATGAGGTTTTATTTAGATCTCCTTTCAGACTTCTTCAGAAGGATTCTTTTGAGGTATCTTTTTTGTCACATTCACCTGGATTGTACTTCAATAGTTTATGAATTATAGACTGGTGCATTCAGGCCAAGTTGCTCTGACATATTTGCTAAATCATATTGAACGTAGAAAGCGGCAAGGAAACAAAACATGGAAACACTGGTTTCCACAACATTTGGGGGAAGGCTAGCTCAGACTCACGACGATGCGCATAAATGGCACTACAGAGATTTTAAATATCATCAGATGGGAAACTATGATCTAGTTCCAAGTCTACACAATGTCAATGTCACTCTGTTCCCAAATCCTGAACTTTATCCTGAGAAGTTTTTTTGAATTCCGACAATCAAAAGTCAGGCCATGGGTTATTTAATAAATATGGTGGCTGAAGGAATAAATATTACTGGAGAACTGACTGCGAACTGTTGAAACTTGCATAATCAGCCTCAATTGATTTGTCTATATGCTTGTACATGATTTTTGAAGCAATCATGTTCATAATTAATGACTGTTGTCAAATTCTTTGCTTAATGCAGGACAAAAGGTGCTCAGTGAATGGAAAACTGAAGCAAGTTTAGTGCCTTGAAATCTCTCTGGGTTTTAAGAAGTCTTGCAGTTTTTTTTCCCAGACAAGTGAGTTTATAACGGGTTTAAAAATGCTCTCTGTATGCTCTAATTTTTCCTGTCAATTTTAGTGATTCTGTTTAAATTCAATCAATACACAACAAGATATAGGTAACTATTGAAATTGTAGACTGGGAGATTATGTGATAAACAAGGTGTTTTATTGTTATAATACTTTGCTGGACGCCTAAATGCATATGGCTTGAGTTTGACAATGCTACTAAATTTTCATCCCACACAATCTCTGGTGAAAAGGTTTTCTGCTTAAGCTGCTTCCAACTCCTTCAAATATTTTTCAAAATCACCCATAATATATCTGGAGCTAAACTTTTATAATATATAATGACAATTCAGAAGAAAGTTCATCTTGCATGCTATCTCTAATTTATTTAACTATCTTACTTTAGTTGTTTTTGCTGTACCCCAGGTGTTCTATTTTCTCTGCAATACTCGAGTTGTTTTTTCTTGATTTGGCAAAGCAAAAAGACTTTATGTAGTTTGTTGTATTAGCCTTTTAGGGATCCTTTTTTAATGCACACACTTATTTCTCCCTAAATCTACAAGACAAAATTTCCTATTACATACAATGCTAAGCATGAATAAATAGAGGAATCTTTAATAGAGACACATAAAGTTTGTAAGGTTGAAGCAGCTGATTGGGGGATTAAGGGCCATGAAGCGAAAGAAACTGGGGTACTTTTAGAGACAGCAATAATTTCTGGAAAGAAGATTCAGAGTGGTGATTTTCTTGAGAAGAAGATTCAGATCAATGATTTTCTCAAGAAGAAGATTGAGATCAGTGATCTTGTCAAGTAGAAGATTCTGGGGGTAATCATGGATTAGATTATTGTTTTCTACTCGTCTCTAGGGTTTCTCACGAAGATTCGAATCCCCTGCTTCATTTCAAAGGAGCCGTGAAAAAGATGAGAATTTTAGGATAATATCTAGGGTTTTGAATTCAAGTGTGAGTCTGTTTCAAACAATTTATGATATTTCTCTTTTTACTAACTCTTTTTTTCCATAGTAAAATTAGGGTTTGGATCTGAACTTCTCTCTCGCAAGCTTCGAAGTTAGGTTTCCCACCATAATCACTTCAATTCATCATCGGCACATTGATCGATTGGAGTCAGGTGATCAAGATTCAGAGAATCAAACAAAAAGGCAATTTTAATTGATCTTTCATGGATTAGATTATTATTTTCTACTCGTTGCAATTTGTTCTCTACTAAAGTTAGGATTTCCTCCAACCTTTGAAAGTCTTGCTTCATTGATTGGTTGGAAGCTAGCTCGAGGAAGCTGAGAAAAAGATAAAATTTTAGGATAATCCTCTCAATATCCAGGCTTTTGAAACCAGATGTGAGCCTATTTCAAATAATTTATGTTATTTGCATTGGAATCCTGGAATAATTTAATGACTTTTTATTAATATCGCGTGATTTCATTTTTATTTCTTTTTGAAAACTAGGGTTTTGGATGTAGGAATATAAGACCTGCTGGGCGGGTTGGGACTTTATTGGGCGCCCATATTGAGCTAGATCCAATAAGAATATATGAAAGATCTTATCGAGAAAAGATAATCTTGATTTGAAATTCAAATCAAGATTGATCTAGATCTTGATAGCTTTTGTTAGATTATAACTCTATTTCCAAAGATCTTGTTGGTTGGAGATAAGAATTACAATTCTATCTCTTAAGATCTTATTGATTGGAGATGAGAATTACAATCCTATTCCTAACCACTATATAAACCTATGAGAAGTAAAATGTGAGTGAGAAGTTTTTGTCTTCTATAGAAGAAGTTTTTCTTCTACTAAAGAGTACATCTCTTTTCTCTCAATAACAAAGTGATTTCATTGGGTACCTGAACTATGGATTTAAGTGTGATTGTTTTTGAAACATCCACCTACCGTCGAGAATCGAGATGACCATAAGGAGCGGGATTGAACCTACCACTACACTGCTTCCGCTGAGATAATCATAATCCCTCTCCTTTATGTTTTTGTTTATCTTAAATTCCACATTGGTATCAGAACTTTGTTGTGAAATTTTGCATTGTGGGATGATCGAGTAAAATCGATCTTGGGAATTTTTTTCCCTCTTATAAACTTAGGGAGTTCGTCTTTCTCATTTTATGGAGTTCTTCCTCAACTAAATGTGGAATTTAGGATCAACAGAAACATGGAGGAGAGGGATTAGGATTGCCTCAACAGTAGTAGTGGTAGTTTTAATCCCGCTCCTTATGATCGTCTCAATTATCGACAGTAGGTGGACGTTTCAAGAACGGTCACCTTTGAATCCACAATTTAAGTATCCAATGAAATCACTTTCTGATTGAGAAAAAAAAAAGATTTACTCTTTAGTAGAAGAAAAACTTCTTTTGTAGAAGACAAACTTCTAACCCACATTCTACTTCTTATAGGGGTTATATAGATAGTGGTTAGGAGATAGGATTATAATCTTAGCTATCAGCGCCCCCAGGGCACTGTCGACATAGGGCAGCGGGACCCCCCAGAGGCACCATTGGCCTTGCCAATGGCTGCAGCACATCGAGGAATGCCGCCAGCTCTGTTAGCGCTAAAGGAAATGAACTCCCACCAGCTCTGTTAGCACTGAAGGAAATGAACTCCTTTTTGTTGAGTTCTCGCTTTATTTTTGTTACAAGCCATGTCATGGTAGCTCATCCTTCCTCTGAGGAGCAATCAAACATGTAGCGAGGGACCAAGTTGGATTTGTGGAGTATCGTCGAATACCGTTGGTAGGAAAGTTCTCTACATGGGAAACGGTGATATCGTGGATGTATTGGGTAAGGTACCTGCAAGCTAGACTTGCGCGGAGGACGCGCACTTTTAATCCATGATGTCCTTTATGCTCCTGATGTTCGGCAAAACTTATTCTCAGTTACTGCTTTGCTAGGCTAGGTTTTCGTTTGTTTTTTGAAAATAATAGTGTTCAAATATCAATGGAAACCACCTTGTATGGTAGTGCCTTTATTCATAAGGGATTATTTGTTTTGGATATTTATTATTCAAATAATGATTCTAATTCCTTTTTGACTACTGCGGATAATTATGTTACTTGGCATGTGAGACTTGACCATATTGGTTAAGATAGAATGAACATGTTAGCTAGACAAGGCTTATTAGGTCAGCTCGCTAAAGTTAACTTACCTACTTTCAGGCAAGTTGACTAGGAAGCCATTTGACAAAGTCACTAGGGCATTTTCATTTCTTGAATTAATTTATTCCGACATCTGTGGGCCAATGAGTGTGAGAGCACGACATGATGCCACCTATTTCATTATATTTATAGATGATTATACTCGCTATGGTCATTTTTTTTGATCCCCCACAAGTCAGAAGAGTTAAAGTGCTTTAGATGTTATTTGAATTTGGTTGAGAATCAGAAGAATGGATCTGTGAAACCTCTTCACACTGACCGAGGAGGTAAGTATTTATCTGAGATATTTAAGTAACTCTGTAATGAAAAAAGATTAAGAGACAGTTGACAATTGCTTACACTCCGCAACAAAATGGTGTAGCGAAGAGACGAAATCGTAATCTCTTAGACATGGTTAGGTTGATAATAGTGCATGCCAACCTTTAAATATCTTTCTGGGGGATGCATTGTTGCCAGCGGCCTGCATCCTTAACCGTGTGCCCTCCAAATCGATTTCAACAACGCCATTTGAGCTTTGGACGGGCAAAAGGTCTAACTTAAGCTACATGCGCCCATGGGAGCAGCCGGCTATGTTCACAGCAACTCTCATGTTTATGGGAAACTTGGCCTTAGAGCAAATAAGTGCATATTGATTAGATACTCTGATGAATCTAAATGGTATGTAATAATTGATGAACAGCCAGATGGAACGATTATCGAAATTGAATCACAAGAAGTGATTTTCCTTGAAGGGGAATTTCTAAGAAAAGGGGATATCGATGACATTGATAGACTTTTTGAAGTGGACGAGTCACATGAAGGCGCTCTTAATCCTGATAATGAAGGTGAGAATGACTTACTGCCTAGTGAGAGTGTACTTTCGAGTGGGAGTGTACCATTAGGGACTAATTCTGAAGCTACATTTTTTCGTAAAAATCAACATGGAAACATCCCTCGTCGCCGCTTTGAGATTGAGGGGATGCTTTCATGTATGCTTCGCAAGAGGCAGAGGAGCCTAAAAACTATCAAGAGGCTATGAAATCCCCAACTTCTGAGAAATGAAAACTACTATCAAGAGGCTATGAAATCCCCAACTTCTGAGGAATGAAAACTTGTTATGCAAGATGAGATGGAATCCATTAGAAAGAATCTAGTATGGGACTTGGTAGATCTTCCACCTGGGCGTAAGACTATTGGAAACAAATGAGTTCTGAAAGTCAAATGCAATGCAGAGGTTTCCATCGAAAGGTACAGATTTATGGTAAAAGGCTACACCCAAATAGAGGGTATTGACTATGAGGAAACTTTCTCACCGGTAGTGAGGTTTGCCTCAATTCGCCTAATTCTAACTATTGTCACCCATTTGAATTTAGAACTTCACCAAATGGACGTTAAGACTGCATTTCTCAGTGGAGAACTTGATGAGGAGATATACATGGATTAACATGTTGGCTTTATAGCAAACGAGGAAGAGCGCAAAGTTTGCAAGCTTGACGATCCATCTATGCCTTGAAACAATCATCCAGACAATGATATTTCAAATTTCATTAAGCTGTTACTTCAAACGGGCTCATGATGATTGAGGAAAGCCATTGCGCTGCCAACCTTGGCAGAGCCGGCAGCGCCCTGGGGTACCTCGAGTTCCCTACCTCTAAGTTCTTTAAAAGAGAAGAATGGTCCCTACTTTATTTGTGTCAGTCCTTGTGGATCAACATAATTGATCGCACTTTATATTTGCCTTATGTAACTTTTGACTGTATTATAAAGTGGATACGCAGTGAATGCTACTTTGATGTGTTTCTAATGGTCAAGATTGATTCGGCCTAATGGGACATCATTTGAATAGGGAATTCGAGTCATCTTCTCTTTTTCATCCGAAGCCTAAGGACACATCCTAGTATTCTAGATACTACCCTTCTTGACAAGAGTGTCAACAGGCTTGCAAGCTTGCATCTGAAATCGTTTGAGTATCTTCTTAACATATGTCTTTTGAGACAAACCAATAAGTTTCCTAGAGACAAACCAATAAGTTTCCTAGAACAATCTCTTAAGATCTTAACTCCGAGCACATAACTTGCTTCACCCATGTCCTTCAACTCAAATTTTGAGGACAGCCAGCCTTGCGTGGTGACGATCATCTCCTTGTCATTTTCAGCTAAAAGTATGCCCTCTACATACAAAGAAAAAAATTAGAAATTTACCCTTGGATTGTTTAACATACATATAATGGTCTTCCTCAATCATCATGAACCCGTTAGAAGTAACGGCTCGATGGAATTTGAAATACCATTGTTTGGATGATTGTTTCAAGCCATAGATGGATTTGTGGAGCTTACAAACTTTGCGCTCTTCCCCATTTGCTATAAAGTCAACAGGTGATCTATGTATATCTTCTTATCCAGTTCTGCATTGAGAAATGTAGTCTTAACATTTATTTGGTAAAGTTCTAAATCCAAACAATAGCTAGAATTAGCCTAACTGATACAAACCTCACTATTGGTGAGAAGGTTTCCGCATAGTCAATAGCCTTTCTTTGGGCGTAGCCTTTCGCCATGAGTTAAGCTTTGTACCTTTTGATCCTTTGCATTGCGTTTGACTTTCAGAACTCATTTGTTTCTGGCTGTCTTTACGCCCAGGTGGAAGATCTACTAAGTCTCAGACTTGATTCTTTCTCATGGATTTCATGTCATCTTGCATAGTAACTTTTCATTTCTCGAAAGTTGGGGATTTCATAGCCTTTGATAGTTTTTAGGCTCATCTGCCTCTTGCGGAGAACACATGAAAGCTTTCCCCTCAATCTTAAAGCGATAACGAGGGATGTTTTCACATTAGCTTTTACGAAAAAATGTAGCTCGGAATCAATCCCTAAAGTACACTCCCACTTGAAGGTACACTCTCACTAGGCACTAAGTCATTCTCATCTTCCTTATCAGGATTAAGAGTGCCTTCATGTGAATCGTCCACTTCAAAAATCTATCAATGTCACCGATATTCCCTTTTCTTGAAAAAATTCTCCTTCGAGGAAAATCACATCTCGTAATTCAATTTTGGTAATCGTTCCATCTGGTTGTTCACGAAGAATCACATACCCTTTGGATTCATCAGAATATCTAATAAATACGCACTTATCTGCTCTAGGGTTAAATTTCCCATAAGTATAAGAGTTGCTGTGAACATAGCATGCTGCCCCCCTAGGCGCATGGAGCTTAAGTCAGGCCTTTTGCCTGTCCAAAGCTCATATGATGTTGAAATCGATTTGGAGGGCATATAGTTAAGGATGTAGGCCACTCTAAACAAAGCTTCCCCAGAAAGATATTTGGAGGTTGGCATGCGTCATCATCGACCTAGCCATATCTAAGAGAGTACGATTTCATCTCTTCACGACACCATTTTGTTACGGAGTGTAAGGAGTCGTCAACTGTCTCTTAATCTCTTTTTCATTACAGAGTTGCTTAAACATCTCAGATAAATACTCACCTTCTCGGTCAGTACGAAGATCTTTCATTGTTCCATTGTTCTGATTCTCAACCAAATTCAATTAACGTCTAAAGCACTCTGATGCTTCTGACTTACGGGAGATTAGAAAACTATGAGCATAGCGAGTATAATTACCTATAAATGTAATGAAATAAATGACACCATGTCGTGCCCTCACACGCATTGGCCCACAGATGTCAGAAAGAATTAATTCAAGAAGTGAAGATGCCTAGTGGTTTTGCCAAATGGCTGCCTAGTCGACTTGCTTGATAAATAATGTTCACATGTAGGCAAGCTAACTTTAGCGAGCTGGTCTAATAGGCCTTATCTAGCTAAATTGTCCATTCTATCTTGACCAATATGGCCAAGTCTAGCATGCTAAGTAACAGAATTATCCGCAGTAGTCAAAAAATAATTAGAATCATTATTTGAATAACAAATATCCAAAATAAATAATCCATTATGAATAAAGCCACTATTAGGTGATTCTTTTTAATATTTGAACACCATTATTTTCGAAGGACAAATAAAACCTAGCCTAAGCAAAGCAATAGCTAACAACAAGTTTCTTCGAACATCAGGAGCATAAAAGGCACCATGGATTAGAACTGCGCGTCCTCCACGCAAGTCTAACTTGTAGGTACCCTTACACAACACATCCACACTATCACCATTTTCCTTGTAGAGAACTTTGCTACCCGACGATTTTTGACGATAATCCACGAACCCAACTCGGTCCCCTGCTACATGTTCGGTTGCTCCTGAATCAACAATCCAATCAGAGGAAGGATGAGCTACCATGATATGGCTTGTAACAAAAAGAAAGTGAGAACTCAAGTTAGAAAGTACTTTCTTCGGCACAGTGCATTCACGAGCGAGGTCCCTCTTTGCCACAGTTAAAGCACACTGTGCTAGTTTTGCCCTTTTCATCACGCTTTCTTTTCTTGCGCTTGGTAGAATTAGCTTTCTCAGGCGCAGGTCCAGAGTTCTCATTCTTTCCGCCTTGATTTTTCTTGCGTTTCGACCTAAATAGCTTGCGCGAACCAGACTGAGCAGTATAAGACTAGCTATTAGCCTTAACAACTTTCAAGCGCTTAGCTTCAAGCTCCAAATGACGCAAAAGATCATCAAATGTCTTAATCTTTTCATTGTGCATCATGTTCAGTCTCATTTGCTCCAAAATGTCAGGCAAAGAACGGATGCCAGCTTGGACTTGTTGTTCATCACTCAAGTAGTTTCCAGCTGCTTTGAGTTCGCGAGTTATGGATGACATCTGTCTAATATGCTACTTCATATTCACATTAGGGCACATCTTATGAGACAAACTTGAGAGTCAACGCGCGCAATCTCATAGCAGAGGTTTCGCCGAACTTGAATTTCATGGCATTCCACCTTCGCGAGCAGTCTTAGTCCTCGAACACGCTGATCAAATCATTGTGCATGCCGCTCAGCATAATAAAGTGCGCACAACATCTTTCTTGGCCCATTTTGCATAGGCCTCAACATCGCGTCAGTGCTTTGGACCGCTACCCTCCTCTGGAGTGCCTCTATGGACTGCAGGGTTTCCAGGACCTCTTGCTCATCAAGGAGATACTGAGTCTTGCGGTGCCAAGTGTCATAATTTTTCACCGTTTAGTTTTTTTTCTTTTGTTCCGGTCAACAATGATATTCTTGGACATCTCAGATGTGCAAATAAGGATAAAAGATATTATTATTGGCACACAAATAATATTTATTTTGCGCGAAAACATCCTAATATAAAGTCAATAATTCATCTACGATACAAAATCAAAAGATCATTAAACTCAAAATCATCATTTATATCAAATATTTATTATTAGTTTAAATTATGTTTGTGCGCAAAATATGTATAATAGCCTAAACCAAATCTCAACTATACTCCCACTCAAATAAATTATTTAGAGACAAGCATGCCAAAAATAATTATTATAAGGGCTGCTCCAAACACGAGCCTTGCTCAGGGAGTTGTCCTATTGAATCCCTTAGGAATTTGTCATTGGCGATAGAGCCGATCGTGGGCGCTCCCAGCCAAAGCGGTGCTTTGTAAGCTGCAGCAACAATGTTAGCCCCCATAGGAACTACTAGTTAGCTGCGGCAACGCCAACAAGGGCACAGTCTAGCCGCGAAGCGGCACAGCGGCAGTGCCTCAAGGGGCGCTGCCAATCTTGGCAGAGCCGACAGCGCCCTGCCAACAATGCCCCCAATGGGCGCTGTTGTTAGAGCCAACAATGCCCCCAGGGCGCTATCATTGATGGTGATGACGAGGTTGGCTAGGGTTGCGTGCAGTTGTGATGGGTGTCGTGGGTGGTGCACACGCAGCTCAAAGAGGAGAGAGATGTCGTGGGGGTGAAGAAGATGATGAAGATGGTGATACGTTGTGAGTTCGTTGGCCACTGACGGAGCTCGACGTGGCAGCAAGGGTGGTGTTCGTAAGGGCCACCTTGCTAAATTTTGCTATGATAGACTACATACTTCAAATTTAGCAAAGAATTTTGTTTGGGTTAGAGAAGGTACTAACCCCCATGGACCCAATAAGATATGGGTACCAAAGACCACCCCTAAGAATTTTAATGTAGGTGTGGGCTCTCACATGACGTGAGAGTGAAGGTACCTTGGAGTAGATGCGTTCCGTACTTAAAGGAAATCAATTGGATGCATCACTTTCAAGGGAAGATTTGGTGGAGAGGACCACCATGTTTTGGAGACAAGGAGAGTTGCTTCTTCGGTTTTGGTAACAATCCTTTACTCCCATTTATTGTTTACATGCTTTCCATGTTTATCTTTCATAGCATGTTTCATTGTTTAGTGATTAGTATGAAAATGCCATGCTTATTAGACGTGTGATATACATGTTTAGTTATTTTGAGACACCCATGTTTAATATGGATAAATTCATTTGTGTTCTCTCTATTTGGTTGCTATTGCGTATATCATAGTTCTAATAACATGTGGATATTCATAATAATCATGTTTTAGTTTTATCATGATGATTTTTATATTGTGTTTTGATGCTTCATGTTAAGATTACTTGTTTAGATGTTAGTTTTCATTAAGACTAGGACTTATACTTGTACATATAGTGGGCCACAAATAAATCTATATATGTTTGTGCTTAATTGCTTATTTGAACCCATTAGATGTGCTAGTATAGTCTAGTTTTGATGATTCATACATTTCAAACTTGTATCCCATTTTTGGATTTGTTTTATGAGTTTTCACTTCATGTATATGTTTGTATTGCCAAACTTTAAGATATACATGTATACCCCTTGAGTCATTTGCCTTTCATGCAAATCTATATATATGGACTCAATTGTGTTTAGGGATATGTATGTATACTTATTGTGTTGATAATTCATACATATACCATGAAATGAAATTTGTTTTGGTGAAAATTTAGATTTTCGTATTTTTTGTGTTTAATTGTTTAACTTCATGTATATGTCTATCATGTCCAAACTATTAGATATACATGTTTATCCTTTTGAGCCACGTGCCTTCATGCATATATAAATTGTAGACTCTTTATGTTTTGGATATGTATGTATACTTTAGTTTGTATTAGACATACATATGCCTTGAAGATTAAATAGTTTAGATGATTTTCATATTTTCATGATTTTCATGTTCTCTTGTTTAAGGAACAATTGAGCTTTATTGACATTTTCATGATACCATGTTCCACATAACACTAGTGCACTCACCTCTTTTTGAAAATTTTATGGACTTTATGGATATTAGAGTGTTTTAAGTGCTATGTGATTTACATGTGTTTTATGAAAAACTATTTTGTTGTATTCCTTACTTGAAGGATTTCGTACTAGTTAACAAAACTTTCTATTTATAACTAGTTACGGTATTCTTTATTTTGGTAGAGTTTTTCAAACGTACTCTATTTTTCAAATCTATTTTTGAAAACCCCTACCCTTTAAGGGCGGTTGGAAGGGAGATCATGTTCATGTATGCTTTACAAGTGAAAATTATTTAAAACTTGAACCATGATTGGGTGGTAGATTATATGAGATATACACTTGATTATTATTGTTGATTCGATTGGTATCATTGAACTTTTTCAATTGGTATCAATTTTGACATTTTTGGTATACTCATATATTTGTTTATGTATGTATGTTTCAATTTCAATGGTATCAATTTCTATTGGTATCTAATTTTCATACATATATATTTTATTTGTGTTCAAAAATATCACAAATTTTAGTTTTTGTTTACTCAAGCTCTAGCATGACCCAACACCTTGAGCTTCAATTATTATTTCAATTGATTTAGTTTTCAATTGGTATCTTATTTCAAGCCTATGCATAGTTTTTGTTGGTATTTCATAAAGGGGGAGAAAATTTGATTTTCATATTTCAATTGGTATTTAGTTTTCCACTCCCTTGCTTTATGATAAATAAATAAATGAATATATATATATATATATATATATATATATATATATATATATATATATATATACACACACACTATCTTTTGATATCAAGATGTTTTGTGTTTTAAATTGATATCTAAAAAAAATGTTGTTTAAAGAAAAATACAAAAGTTTTGATTTATATTGACTATATGTAAGGAGAGCTTAACATCTTTTCCACATATAGATTTATGTTGAGTGTATTGTATATTGAAGAGCTTAACATCTCTTCTTTATGTGGTACACGTGTGTAGGGGGAGCTTCACATCTCCTCTTATTCATTACATAATGTGTGTTATGTGAATTAGGGCTTAACATCCCTCCTTCATGTAATGCATATGTGTAGGGAAGCTAACTTAGCGTCTTCCTCTTCATGAATGTATATAACATATAACATTTATTGATTTTTGTTTACTTTCAATTGATATCAAGATGCTTCATTGACATATTTATCTATTGATATCATGTTGTTTATAGTCACCCCTTATTGACTTTTTTTTTGTTTTAGACAAAAAGGGGGAGAACATTGTTTTATTGTTTTGATTGACTTAAAAGGGGGAGAAAGATTTTACCCCTCATTTTATTGTTTTGATTGTTTATCCCTTTTTTGATGATTGACAAAAAGGGGGAGAAAGATTTTGGTTTATATATGCATACTTACGTTTTTGCATATATTAAGTTTTATTGGTATCTAGAGCATCTAGTGTTCTTGTTAATGTTTTATTAATTTAATTGGTAACTAGAGCTTCTAGAATATGTTTTATGCATTTTGATGCATACATGTTTATGTACATTCATTGCATATTTATAGTTTATTTGTTTATGCATGAGTTAAGGGGGAGCTTCCTTGAAGCTTAACTTTAATCCATGCATATATAACTCCATGAGTTTTGTCATCATCAAAAAGGGGGAGATTGTTGGCCCAAAGGCCTTCCACCCTAGTTTTGATGATGATTAACTCATGTAGTTATGTTTACTAATAATCTTGTGTTGTTTAAGTTTCAGATCATTAACCAAGATATTAGTTGGTGATTAGCTTCAACAAGGAGTTTAGAAACTTTTCATAGTGATTCCAGGGCCAAAGCATCAAGATCATACCTTGCCTAGCCCATGGATGGAGTTTTGGAGCAAGTCAACTTGAAGATGAAGATCATCAAGAAGACTTAGGTATCCATAGTTTAGAGAGTGTGTTTTAGATCCATTTGTAAAGCTTAGTATAGTTGATATGCTCAAGTGCACAAACACACACGTTTTCATGTTTTGAATTGGTTTTCATGAATAGTAGATCAAAACAAGTTTACTTTATTTCTATGTATATTAGATATGTTCTAGATATACATACATGCTTTAAACTTGCTAGACAAACTTATTTTGACTATCTTATTCATGTATTGAAAAATCAAGTTTGATAAAAATACAAGTTTTGTTTTTGATAAAATTTGCAAGACTCAAAAATGAATTGATATGATTGATATATGTCTTGAAATTTTTATCACAAGTTTGTGTTTCAATACAAAATGTTAAAACAAGTTTTGTAGATTTTTAGAAGACTTAAAAGATTTTTCAAAATATTTTAAAACTGTTTTTCTGACCCAGTTTCTGTTCCAGGCTTCAATCAGTCGACTAAGTCAACTGACCTAGTCGACTTGGGTGAAGTCGGTCGACCGGGCCGATCGACCGACGTGCACAAATCTGTGCACGTTTGGCAGCACTGGGACGGTCGACCCGGACGGTCGACCGGTCTGAGAGCAGTGCTCTTTGTTTGTTTGGGTCGACCGGGCCGGTCGACCGTGGTTGCCTAACGATCACATTTCTGACCGTTGGCGGTCGACCGGGCCGGTCGACCGTCAGCCTGTCAGGCTGCCACATCAGCCTAACGGCTAGTTTTCTGATGGGCCTATAAAAATCCCATCTCTTTGGGTTTTTGGCCAAGGTTTTTACAAGAGAAAAAATCTCAGTTTTCCAGAGTTTAAAACAAGTTTTTAAAAGAGTTTTTGGGCTTTAAACTTCTGATCTTTATTGTTTTGGGTTTTTGAAAAATCAAAGAAAACTAGGGTTTTGGGAGATTGTATTGATTTTCATTTTCTATCATTTACAAGAGATTTCCCTATTAGTTTTTCTTTGTTGCTTGTTTCCAAAAACACCTTGTTTCCACACTTGAGCTATCATCTATCCTAATCTATTAGGATCATTTGTTTTTGTGGATAAAGAGAAAAAGAAAGAGAGTTTGAGTTTGTGGTCTTTAGAATCACTTGTTGTAAACACCCTTATTCTTGTTGTATCCCTCTTAGGTAGAGGTGATCGGGTGATTGGTTTGCTCCCTCTAGTGAGAGGTGGAGTTTGGTTGTAAACCCTCTTCGGTAGAGGTGTTGGTTGTATTGGCTACGGGCCTACCCCTCGGTTGTGAGGTGGTTGTTTGAGAGAGGAGTTTGGTACTCCTAGAGTTGTAACAAATCCTTCTCGGTGAAGGTTCCCTCGGTGGGAGTCCTCGGTGGACGGTATATTGGATTGGAAATCCTACACGGTGGTGTAGGCGGGGATGTAGAGCAAGGGTGCTCGAACCTCGAAACATATCATTGTGTTTGCGTTTGATCCACTTGTCTCTAAACTCTCTCTTTACATTTGTGCAAAGCATCATTCATCATTCATATTACTTGCTTGCATTTGTGTTGTGCCTTGCATATTTCATATTGCTATATTCATCCTTATTTGCTTGGCTTGCTTGTGTGTGTGCCTAACTTATACTTAACCAACAAGAGCTTCACATAGCACCTCAACCCATTCAAGTGGAATCAAGAGGAGTTAGTCCAGAGCCCTTCACGGGGAATTCGGCTACACTTGTTGTGTTATATTAAGTTTGTGCAAGATTTGCATTAGCTTCCGCATTTAGCGCACTTAGTTTTGCATTTAGTTCTAGATTAGCACTTACACCTATTCACCCCCCCTTTATGTGTTTTTCAATTCGCGATATTGGCCTCTGATCGTGACTCATTCGACTTATTGAGCCTTGGACAATTACTTTTCCAGTGTCTTTTCTCTTTATAGAAGGCATACTGATCCTTTTTAATTTGCAATTACCAACCATAGGCTTTCAATTGGATCACTGCTGGTTTTCTTTTCTTCAGTTTGGACTACTTCCTCTTACAGCCAATATCTCTGTTGATGTGTCGCTGGAAGACACTCCTTATCTTTCCTTCTCAATTCAAGATTCACAAGAGCAGTGATCACTTCATTGTAGTTAAAGGATGTCCTCCCATTGAACAGGGTAAGCACAAAGGTCTCATATCCCTCATCAGGGAGAGAACTCAACAATATAAATGCCTTGTCTTCATCCTTGATCACTACATCCAAATTCACCAAATTCGCGAGAAGCTTTGTATAGTTGATGTGATCACTAATGTAGATTTCTCTCTTTAACTGAAAACGGTAAAGCCTCCTCTTCAAGTGCAAGCGATTCTCAACGCTTTTCGTCAAGTATTTGCTCGCAAGAGTCTCTCAAATCTTCTTCGCGAAAGTCTCATTCATCATATCATAGTTTAGATTTTGTGTCAAGCAAGACCTAATGACGTCACATGCCATCCTATTCATCTTCTTTCAAATATTTTCATCTACTTCTTTCGGTCTCTCTTAAAGCTCAAGAGTATTCTCCAAATTCTGCGCATTTAGCGCATCTAATACCTCGCATATCCACAACCCAAAATTATTTGTACTATCACACCACATCAATCTTCATGTGACAAACATTCTGAATGCTCTTTACTATAAAAGAACAACTCTCATCGGATGTTTCTTCGGCCATTTCTCCAATATTCACAACCAAACAAAGCGAAACAACTATTGAATGAAACTACAAATAATGAAGTTTAAATTTTTACCTCCAATTGAAACCCTAAGAAAAGTTTTCAATTGATTTCTCCACTCAAAAGTAGAATATGAGATCCAACATAATAAAAATCTGATTTTATCTCACCAAAGTCTCAGATCTGCAAAATTCAAGCTTGCAATCAAGATTCACTCCACCAAACGAAGCCCAAGCATTGCCTAGAGCTCTGATACCACTTGTTGAGAGCGGGAACCAGCCAAGAACACAACCGTAGATCAATAAACAACATACAAAGCGAGAGATAAAGATCTACGAGGTTCGACAAGATTTCCTACATCCCTGGGGTAGAAGAGAGACCTATTGATGATTTACCTAAGATTTACAAGAGGATTTATAATTGTTCTCTCGAGAACTTAAAATCACCTAGAGGGGGGTGAATAGGTGATGGCTAACACTAATGGCAAATGTGAAAAACTAATGCTGAAATTAAAACTAGCTAATCACAAGTTATGAAACAATAATCAAGTACTAGAACAAGCAAGCAAAGAGAGTTCAGTTAAGAGAGAAAATTTTAAACGCAAACGCCAAGATGTTTTTCGAGGTTCGAGCCATTTGCTCTACGTCCCTGTCTTCACCACAATGAAAGATTTCACTATACTTGACACTCTTATAATCAACGCCCGATCTCGCAAGATCCGGAGTAACTCAAGCCTTCAAGCTCTATCAAGGCCGCAACCTCAACAGACTTAAATAATACAAGAAATTGGTGATCTCTTCAAGATCACAAATGTTCAACAAACACAATTCTATAATCTGGAGTAGAGAGTGCAAGGTCAAGATTGGGTGAGCTAGAAAATTTGTAATGGATTGGCAGTGTAAGCTCAAAACAAAAGAAATTTGGATTTTAGGGCTCTAAACTCGAAAAATCTTGTAAAATTTTATTTCTTGTATTCTTGGGGTTTTCTACAGTGCCCTTATTTATAGGAGAGCAAATATAGACGTTTAAATCCAAGAATAGTCGTTTAGAGATAATCCATAATAGTCCAAAACAAAATATAACTGTTAAAGGCAAAATATGTGCTTTTGCATAGTTACCGGTCGACCGCCAACAACTAGAAAAAGAGCCGTTGGAGTCTACGATCGACCGAGATCAAAGAAAGAGCTTTGCAGCTCTGTCGGTCGACCGGTCAATCGACCGAGATCAACAAACAGAAAGCCCTGCAAGATCTGCAATCGACTGGTCGGTCGACTGTCATACACAACTCAGATATGTGCACAACTAGCTCTGCTGGCAGTCGACCGGGCGGTCGATTGATCCAACCAATTTTTCAAACATTTTGTAATTTAAAATCTATTTTGAAAATTCTTTAGCTCTACTTTATTAAAACTTGCAAAAATTAGTTTATATAAATTCTTTTGATAAAGTCTATGTGATTAAAAGCCAACTCACATACAAACTCTTGGAATCTCATTTTGCAATAACAAAGTCATTTTGGAATAAATTTCTTAAAAATATTTTTTCTCAAAAATGAATTTCTATACAAATGAAATTCAAAACTAATTTTTTTTTTGATCTTTTGCAATAAATCTTGAAATCAATGTTGTGTGTGTATATTTATGAGCCTTCCAAACTCTAAATAAGATTTTGATAAAACTAAATCTTACAAATATAAAAAAAAAAATTCTTTGCGATGCTTCAACGCATCCAAAGCTTGATTCCTCAAGCTTGACTCCTTCTCGAGTATATGGTGTGTTTCTTACACTTGAGCTATTTAATCAACTTGTATTAACTTCAATCTTAAATTTGAGTCTTCTGTTAAAACTAAGCAAACATATTAAGATCATGTTAAACCTGTAACTTGAACACTTATAAGATCATTAGTACTATAATGACTACATGAGATAATTATCATGAAAATAAAGAGTTCAAAAACTGTCTATGATAGTTCAATTGTTTGGCTTCTGCGCAATCGATTGGCATGCTTTCCTTTTGATTTGGAAGCATATTAGAAATAGGCCAACTATAATCGAAGGCACAGGTGGTCAACTGGATATTTGTGTCATCGAAATTTGAATTTTATAAAGAAAATAAAGTTAAGGATAGCGGTACCAAAGCGATAACCAGTTGAACTGAGGTTGATCAAAGATCCACAGACAAATTCGTTGATACATTCCTGAGATCCACTCGGAGATCCAAACCTATTAAAAAAAAGTCTGTTTGTGAATCGGAACTCAATAAATGTAGTAGACACAATTTTAATTTTAGATTATTCGAAGTTAATATTCATCAGCGCAATGCTCCTTTATTGATTTTTGTTAAGCGCTAATTACTAGATTTCATTCATAGATTTCAAATTACAGTCTGTTTGCACACAAGGTGTTTGTTAAATTGCCGAACACAATAGAATTTGTCATTCAACCTACAGCGGTCTATGAAATCAATATGATCTCCCTCGTACCATTCCTAGAACTCAAATCTAATTTCAAACTCGCCATAAGCTTCAGCCCGGAACAAAATTAGAATCTGAAACAAAACATTGAACTCTAGACAAACAAACATAATGTTTATTGAACTGGACCACAAATAATTTCTCAGATTTTGTACAGGTACAAATATAGAACCAACTAATCAGTTTCTAATCAACTCTTATATCTATCCCTTCGTAACAAACAACAAGGCAGAGTTCAGCGGGAGACGATGGTCTCAAAGCAGCTGAGCCCATCAAACTCCACCGCGAATCGCGATTGCGTCCGCTGCTTCTGCGGCTTCTTCTTCTCATCTTCCACCTTATTCTCTGCTTCCCTCCAGTTATCATCACTGTTAGTACTCTTGGAGGAGTTGCTGCTTTCTTCACATACCTTATCTTTAATCTTTTCCATGGAGACAGTCGTCCATCTCCCAAAGATGTCCGCAGGAGTTGAACTGAGAATGGACATCGCCAAGAGCCTCTCCATTAGTTCTCTCACCAAGTATCTTTGAGTGTTTTTGGTGTTTTTGGGCAAGAAAATTGAAACTGGTGAACTAAGGGAAAGGGGGGGCTGTGCTATATATAGAGGTGGTAACAGTCCCAGTTGCGTGTAGAAGTTTTATTTGGGAAGTCAGTTATGCGTCCAAGTGCAGAGAAGAAGCAGATATTTTTTTCCAGGATTCATGCATGTGAATCGTGAAATGTGAGTCATTTGGACTTTTCTTCCATATTGGTTCTTTTGGTAAGGGAAAGAGTGGCTCAGGTTATGAAAGTTTAGAGTTGGACCGCGACATGAGAAGTCGAGATTTAGGCTGAGGGAAAATTGCCTTTAAGCTCCCGTATGTAGTTTCCCGTTCCTAAAAGTTTGTGTCTTTTTTGGCTTATCAAAAAGCACATAAATATAAAACTTTGTCCCTCCACCTCTATAGACTGTCTAAAAATCACTGAAAACAAGTCATCGGATAATAGAGTCCATATTTCAGACGCAAAATGATCAGAACTATTGATACAGTAACAAAACGCGGAGTTCGAAGCCCGCGTCTCAGCATCACTGCAAAACCAAGACGCGAGGCTTAAGGCCCGCATCTCAACATCACTGTAGTACCTAAACACAGGGCTCGACGCCTGCGTTTCAATACTACAACAGTGTCCAAACGCGGGGCTTGAGGCCCGCGTCCAACATCATCTCAATAGCTAAATGCAGAGCTCAAGCCCGCGTTTCAACTACAAATGTGTCATGCATCTCAATTATAATTACGCTCATTACTAGGTCAAGTACTGCCCACGTAATTGAAAGTGCACCTAGAGTGGGGTGAATAGGTGTACTTGCGTAGGACAAAAGATGCGAAATTAAAAACTTAATTGCAGGCACACTAAGTGTAAATTAGAGTGAGCCCGAATTCCTCGTGAAGGGCTTTGTAACTACTCCTCTAGATTCCTTTAGACCAAGAGTTGAGATGTTTTAATAAGCTCTCTTGGTTCAACACAAGTGTGGGCACACACAAACTATATCTAGTATATGAATATGAACAATATAAAGCAATGTAAGATATAAGAGAAATAGAGTTGAGAGATAGTGGATCAAACGCAAACACAGAGATATATTTCGAGGTTCAAGTCATTGCTTTATGTCCCCGCCTTCACACAGAAGGATTTCCACTACATCCACACAACACCTTCCACAAAGGGACATCCACTGAGGAATTACAACTCAACACCGGGAGTATACAATTCCTCTCTCAAACACAAAACCTCTACACAAGAGGTGGGAACTAAGCCTAGCACAATGTAAAGGAAAATACACTTAGTGATCCAATGATCACAAAAACTCTCTTGGTGATCTCAAAAGATTACAAACAATTTTCTCACAATACAAAGATCCTAAAGATAGATTTGAGATGATAGTGCAAGTTTGTGAGAAAACAAAGTATTTTGGAAAAGAAATAACAAAGAAAATATTTGAAAAAAACTTCTTGATAGATATGTAAAATGAAGAACAAAATAAATTTCTTAAATCTAGCTTTTCTTTGATTTTCCAAAAACTTTGAAAATAAATAAAAATAGGGAATTTTGGCACAAAAACTCTTTTGAAAATTTTGTTAAAAACACTTGAGAAGGTGGGAAAAATTGCTCTAAAAAATCTTGGGAGAAACAACCCTCAAGGACCCATATTTATAGGGTCTTGGAAAACTAGCCATTGGGGTCCAAAACAGGCCCATAATGGCCTGTCGTCAACTGTCTGGTCGACCGGCCAACGGTCAGATTTCTGACCATTGGGGCTGTCATGCGCCGCTTCTCAAAATACGTGAAAACGGAGTCGCGATGAGAGTCGGCGACGTATTTACGTGAGGAAAATGCCCCACGCATATACGCTAAGCCTAAAATAACCTGAACAAGCTATATAATCACTATGGTAAATCAACATCACTGCAATGTCACATATAAGCATCCACACATGATAACAGATAAATAAAGGAAAGAACAAGCATGAGTTCAGTGCATATAATCATGAAAGCAATGGAATAAGAAGAGGCAGAAAATACTGAGAAAAGATGATCGAGTAAGAGAGAACTACGGCTCCTCAAGATGCCTGTGATCCTCTCCTAATACCTGATCAAAATATGAAACATCTAATATCTGGACGTGCGAATCCAGGGTCGTCAAGAAGCAACCTAATGAGTGTGTAAGAAAAAAGGAAGTGCTTGTGCATATAAACAGTGTATACATAATGATAAACAATACTGGAAAAAAGACAGATATAACATATGAAACATGAACAGAGAGTAATAAAAGTTAGTCAATACAGAAATCAAATGTCAAATCAGGTCAGGTTTCTATCACAGTCTATATATATCATGTGAAAGAATAAGTCATGCTAGGGTCTAGTGTACAAATAGGTGTTTTTTTTATAACATGTATATATCTATGTTCAGTCTATAATATCAATATAATATTTCAGTTTTGTTATCAATTATGTCAACAAACACCAATTGTCACCTGTAATAGACGTATCTCAACTACGCCTACTACACGTGTCAATCAGGGTCCTAAGTTATTGAAACTGATTGGTCAAAGACATTGTCCATGCTTTAGGTGGGTCTCGTACATACCTGGGACCACGACTCAGATGCTTAGCGCTGAACCAGACCCTACCGCCAAGTAGTTAGTAACAATAACAGTACTCACAGTATAACTATGGAATGATACTCACAGTAACATTGTGGAACAATAAACAAATAGGATATCAGTCATCCCCCGGAACCCTGCAGTGGAATTGTAAGTCGGTTACGCAACCTATATCCTAGGTCCACCCAAAATACAGACGTTGTCTCCTCCACCAATTTTCCCAATCCCAGTGTAAGTTGTTCCTTATTATTTAATTCAGTCAAAACAATCAGGATCATGTTACTTAGAATACCGGGACGATACAGTAACAGTAACGGTACAATATAATAGTCAATAGTAATTGTATACACTGTGATAACCAAGACAGTAAACAATATCAGTAACCATGTAGATGATGAATAGAGCTATACTGAGCGTTACAGTCTAACGATACTTTATCAGTAACTTTCAGTAACATGAATAATATAATAACAAGCTCGAATACTGCTCAATAGATAGTCTCATCTAAAACTGATCAATATCTCATCCAACTGTACTAGGATACAATAGTAACTAATCAATAATCTAACAGTAAATCATCATGAACATCAAGTATCAATCCATGTCAAAGTATCTGATACGGTAGTCATCACCTCAATAAATCGATAACCAGTCATCTCATTCATGTCGATCAATTCTAGTCCTTTAGGTCATCAATATGTCTCTCCTCTAAATCACTGATGTATATGAGTCTCAATATCTAAATAAATATACACTTCACCATATTCAAATAATCATCGCTATCCAAATTCAATCCAGATCATCGATTTACTCTCAGTTCCATCACACTCAATCAAAAGGATCCAAACCCAAGATAACTAATCAAATATGAAAATGTATAATCCACTAGTCCTGATCAGTCCAATCAAACACCTATTCCTCAACTCAAGTTCAACTCCATTCCAATCGAGTTTACTAACAAGTCTAAGTACAAGATCCCATCTAAATTATCATTGAATAAAAAGGAATCAAATCCTTTTAAATAAGTCACATATCAATAACAAAATCTAAAATTCACATACATCAACATTAAATCCACATCTGATCTATCATCACTGAAATATTCAGCTCTCTGGCATCATAATCATCTAAGACTAATAATTAACTATATATCTGTAAAATTCACTTTCTTAATTAACCTGGTCTGCTCTCAACTTCAACTCAGACACTGACCAACTCAATCACTAATAGATCCAGTCAAATCATAGTCAAAGGTATACCACAAATACTCCTGAATCCAAAAAGTAAACAATTTATATATGAAATAATAGGACAAGAAAATCTCAGTAATAGAGTATTGAATTCACTATATGTCCAAGCATCAACAGATCTAATAAATCAAATAATATTACCGATCGATAAAGTGAGTCACCCACATCTCTACAAGATACTAACTCTGATTTATATATATACATCAACAATATATCAATTTCATTCTCCATCACCAAATCTAACCTCACCCTAATATAGTCCACTGACCCAATCCATCAATGAAGCAAACTCATTTGTTATTCCTCAATTTTACAATTTAATTCTCATTTGGTTATTATTAATAAGGAGGATCAAGACTAATACACATCTGCCTAGAATAATGGAACGATTCGACAATATTGTTGGTAATAGAGTAATGATATATCAATAAAACAATATCAGAGCATCACAATGTAACAATGGTGACCGACATGAACAGAATAATACAGAATAATATATACATGTGCATGAAACATCAAGGTAAAAAGCTGAAATTAAAATGGATCAATAAACAAACACTCACATGAAATGACGCAGTTTTGGATCCGAATCGCCGTCTGATCTTCACTGCACGAACCAATACTGATCTACAGATCATCTCATGGATCAGTCTTCAAATCGCCTGTGTATCGGGTCCGCAACAGGCACAACTCCGAATCGGATCTGCAACGGGCACAACTCCGAATCGGGTTTGGGTCTCCTGTTACCGGTTCGGATCGCACGAATGAGTCTGAAATGCTGTAACACACAATCATACACACAGAGAGGAAGGGGAATCAACACACGCTCATAATACACTCACACAAGTACCCATACAAGTACGCCACACTTGCATACACCTCCGTGTACACCCACATACACACACATACGGGTATACACATACATATACACTATAATCATGCATACATACACATAATTATACGCTTATATACATACATACACCTATATACATACACATATATACACGTATATACGAGTATATACATACATATATACACACACACACACACACATATAAACATATACATATATATACCCATCCACACTTAAGCACACATGTAAATCCCTACTGTTAATTATACACGTCTATACTTTATTACATCACACCCATGCATTTATGTTTCTACATCACATCTATACATACATTAAAGCATGCATACATATTAATATTAATAATGCACACATGGTTACATAAACATATACATAACTAAACATATACATGCAAGTTATATAAGAGAGAGGGAGGAAACTCACGCAACAGGGTGACTTGCGGCGCGCCGACGGAGGCTCCGGTGGAGGCCACGGAGTCGACGGATAGATGATCTCGCCAGGAAGGGCGCGGGTGCATTCGCGCTCGACGACGGCGATCGACGGCGATCCATGGAGAAGTGGAAGATGCCTTGGTGAAGGTGGAGAAAGCCATGGGAACTCGGATGTGCTTCAACTTGGGTATGAAGGAGAGTGGACGGTGGATTGCCATGGCGTAGGGTTGTGATGGTGGCGGTTGCAGGGCATTGCATGATGGCGGATGGGGGTTGGGGAGGCATGGATGCGACATGGTCCGATTGCTTGCCGGAGGGTGGGGGTTCCGGTGGGTGCTCCGGTGGTCTTGCTGGCAGCGGCGAAGCTCGTGGAGGAGGTATGGCTGCCACGGGGGAGAGGATGTTCTGCGGCATGATTGCAAGGTGCTCTGCAAGGCGCTGGGAAAGGCAAGGCTGAGGTGGGGTCTCGCTGTGTGGATGAAAGGAGAAAAAGTGATTGGTTGGGATAGGATTTAGGATTAGAGATAATTAAAAAGGTTGGTGTTTAGTTAAGATTAGATATGACTAGATAGGATTTGGGGATTAGGTTGTTAGGATTATGATAATCGGTTAACGGGTTGGCTAATGGGTTATGCGTTCAAGAGTATTGGGTTTGGGAAAGGGCTGAATAGGAATCAAGGGAAAAGAAAATATTATGAATACCACTATAAAAAATAATAATAGTACTAATAACAACAACAATAATTAACCAAAATATTAATAATAATAATACCAATAACATTACATGACCATAATAATAATAATAACAACAACAACAATAATAATAACAATATTTATAGTAATAACACTAATAATAATAAATAATGATAATAGTAACAATAATGATAGTAATAATAGTATTAGTTAACCAAATAATAATAGTAACATTAGCAAAATAATAATATTAATTAACAATAATAAAAGTGATAGTAACAATAATAACAACAACAATAATAATAACACTAATAATAATAAATAATAATGGTAAATATATAAAGCCAAATTACCATTTAATACTCCAAAATAATTTGTACATTTAATAATAATAAGTATAAATCAAGTTAATTAATAATAATAAATAAAATAATCAATAAAGCAAAACAAATACTTAGAAAAAATAAAAATACAATATTATTTACTAGGGATATTACATTCTACCCATCTCATAAAAATTTCATCCTTGAAATTTCAATAAAGTAGGGAATGATAAAAATCAAGTTAAAAGAGAAGATAAAGCACCATGTCGCTTGTCACTGCCATGGATCACCACGCTTCCGCTGCGCGCTCTGATCTCTCTGCCAGCTTCAACATGGAATGATCAAACTCAGGAGATAAAATCAGGAAGATAGAATCAGGAAGAGGAATAAGAATCAAGATAGAGTCAAGATTACTTTAGAAGAAGAGTTGGAATCAGGGATATCAAAAAATCAAGAGATAGATTCTCAAGGGAGGACAGTCAATTGTTAAGTTAACTTAATATCATTGTGTGAATCCTATATGTATATTGCAGTGTCAATATAACTTGTGTCAAATTACTAGTAAGAAGTAGGTCCTCTTTTTTGAGTAAACCTGGATATGATATCAAGAAAACTCTGTCACGCCCCGCTTCCCAGAATACGTAAAAACGGAGTCACGACGAGAGTCGGGGACGTATATACGCGAGGAAAATATCTCACGCATATACGCTAAGCCTAAAGTAACCTGAATAAGCTATATAATCAATATGGTAAATCAACATCACTGCAATGTCACATAAAAACATCCACACATGATAACAGATAAATGAAGGAATAGAACAAGCATGAGTCCAATGCACAGAATCATGAAAGGAATGGAATAAAGAAGAGGCAGAAAATACCGAAAAAAGATGATCAAGTAAGAGAGAACTCCAGCTCCTCAGGATGCCTGTGATCCTCTCCCAATACCTGATCAAAACATGAAACATTCAGTATCTGGACGTGCGTATTCAGGGTCATCAGGAAGCGACCTAATGAGTGTGTAAGAAAAATTGAAAGTGCTCGTGCATATAAATAGTGTGTACATAATGATAAACAGTACTAAAAAAGAGAGATATAACATATGAAATATGAACAGAGAGCAATAAAGTCAGTCAATACAGAAAATTAAATGTCAAATCAGGTCATGTGTCTATCACAGTCTATATATATATATATATATATATATATATATATATATATATATATATATATTATATATATATATATATATATATATATATATATATATATATCATGTGGAAGAATAAGTCATGCTAGGGTCCAGTGTACAATCAGTGTCTATTATAACATGTATATATCTATGTTCAGTCTGTAATATCAATATAATATTTCAGTTTTGTTATCAATTATGTTAGCGAACACCAATTGCCACCTGTAATAGACGCATCCCATATTACGCCTACTACACGTGTCAATCAGGGTCTAAGTTATTGAAACTAATTAGTTGGAGACATTGCCTTACTTTTAGGGGGTCCCATACATACCCGAGACTACGACCCAGATGCCTAGCGCTGAACCAGGCCCTACCGCCAGGTAGTCAGTAACAGTAACAGTACTCACAGTATCACTGTGAAACAATACTTATAATAACTGTGGAACAATAAACAGATGGGATGTTAGTCATCCCCCAGAACCCTGCAATGGAACTGTAAATCAGCTGCGTAACCTGTATCTTAGGTCCACCTAAAATACAGACGTTGTCTCCTTCACCAATTTTTCCAATCCCAATGTAAGTTGTCCATTATTATTTAATTCAGTCAAAATAATCAGGATCATGTTACTTAGAATACCGGGACGATACAGTGACAGTAACGGTACAATATAATAGTCAACAATAATCGTATACATGGTGAATAGTAAACAAGACAGTAAACAATATCAGTAACCGTGTATACGATGAATAGAGCTGTGCCGAGCGTTACAGTCTAACGTACTTTTCTAGTAACTTTCAGTAACATGAATAATGCAATAACAAGCTTGGATACTGCTCAATAGATAGTCTCATCTAAAACTGATCAATATCTCATCCATTTGCTCTAGGATACAATAGTAACTGATCAATAATCTAACTGCCTCAATAAAATCATCGTAAACATCAAGTATCAATCCATGTCAAAGTATTTGATACGGTAACCATCACCTCAATAAATCAATAACTAGTCATCTCATTCCTGTGGATCAACTCTAGTCCTTTAAGTCATCAATATGTCTCTCCTCTAAATCACTGATGTATACGAGTCTCAATATCTAAATAAATGCACACTTCACCATATCTAAATAATCATCGCTATCCAAATTCAATTTATATCATCAGTTAACCCTCAGTTCCATCACATTCAATCAAAAGGATCCAAAGGTAACTAATCGAATATGAAAATGTATAATCTACTAGTCCCGATCAGTCCAATCAAACACCTATTCCTCAATCTATGTTCAACTCCATTCCAATCGTGTTTACTGATAAGTCTAAGTCCAAGATCCCATCTAAATTATCATTGAATAAAAAAGAATCAAATTCTTTTAAATAACTCACATATTAATAATAAAATCTAAAATTCACATACATCAACATCAAGTCCACATCTGATCTATCATCATCAAAATATTCAGCTCTCCGGCATCAAAATCATCTAAGACTAATAATTAACTATATATCTGTAAAATCCACTTTCTTTGTTAACCTGGTCTGCTCCCAACCTTAACTCAGATTATGTTACCATTAGCACACTGACCAACTCAATCACTAACAGATCCAGTAAAGTCATAGTCAAAGGTACACCACAAATAATCCTGAATCCGAAATAGTAAACAACCTATACATAAAATAATAGGAAAAGAAAATCTCAGTAATAGAGTATTGAATCCACTATATGTTCAAGCATCAATAGATCTAATAAATCAAATAATATTACCAATCGATAAAGTGAGTCACTCACATCTCAGTACAAGATACTAACTCTGTATTTATATATAAATGTCAACAATATATCAATTTCATTCTCCATCACCAAACCCAACTCACCGTAATATAGTCCACTGACCCAAGCCATCAATGAAGCAAACTCATTAGTTATTCCTCAATTTTACAATTTAATTCTCATTTAGTTATTATTAATCAGGAGGATCAAGACTAATACACATCTGCCTAGAATAATGGAACAAATCGACAATATTGTTTGTAACAGAGTAATGATATATCAATAAAAAATATCAGAGCATCACAATGTAACAATGGTGACTGGCAGAATTATATATACATGCGCATGAAATATCAAGATAAAAAGCTGAAATTTAAATAGATCAATAAACGAACACTCACATGAAATGACACGATTTTGGATCTTAATCACCATCTGGTCTTCACTGCACGAACCAGTACTGATTTACGGATCATCCCATTGATCAATCTTCGAATCGCCTGTGTATCGGGTCCGCAACGGGTACAACTCCGAATCAGGTCTGGGTCTCCTGTTACCAATTCGGATCGTACGAACGAGTCCGAAACGCTGTAACACACAACCATACACACGGAGAGGAAAGGGAATCAGCACATACTTATAATACACTCACACATGTGCCCATACAAGCACGCCACACATGCATACACCCACGGGTACACCACATACATACACACATACGGGTATACACATGCATATACACTATAATCATGCATACATACACATAATTATACACTTATATACTTAAATACATACACCCATATACATACACATATATACATGTATATACGAGTACACACACACACATACACACACACACACAAAGAGAGAGAGAGAGAGAGAGAGAGAGAGACATACATATACATATACATACCCATCCACACTTAAGAACACATGTAAATCCCTAATGTTAACTATACACACCTAAACTTTATTACATCACACCCATGCATTTATGTTTCTACATCACATTTATACATACATTAAAGCATGCATACATATTAATATTAATAATGCACATATGGTTACATAAACATATACATAACTAAACATGTACATGCAAGTTATATAAGAGAGAGGGAGGAGTCTCACGCAACGGGGTGACTTGCGGTGCACCGACAGAGGTTCCACGGAGGCCACAAAGAAGGTCGACGGATAGAGGATCTCACCGGGAAGGGCGCAGGCCGCTGACGGCGATCGACGACGATCCACGGAGAGGTGTGCCACGGTGAAGGTGGAGAAAGCCATGGGAACTCGGGTGTGCTCTGACTTGGGTATGAAGGAGAGTGGACGGTGGATCGCCATGGTGTGGGGCTGTGATGGTGGCAGTTGCTGGGCATTGCATGATGGCTAATGGAGGTTGGGGACGTATGGATGCGGCATGGTCCGGTTGCTTGCCAGAGGGTGGGGGCTCCGATGGGTGCTCTGGTGGTATTGCTTGCACGCGACGAAGCTCGTGGAGGAGGTACGGTTGCCAGGGGGAGAGGATGGTCTGCGGCATGATTGCAAGGAGCTCAGCAAGGCGTTGGGAAAGGCAAGGCTGAGGTGGGTCTCGGCTATGTGGGTGAAAGGAGAAAAAGTGTTTGGTTGGGATAGGATTTAGGATTAGAGATAATTAAAAAGGTTTGGGTTTAGTTAGGATTAGATATGATTAGATAGTTTTTGGGGATTAAGTGTTAGGATTAGGATAATGGTTTACTGGTTGGCTAATGGGTTATGGGTTCAAGAGTATTGGGTTTGGGAAAAGGCGTGAATAGGAATCAAGGTAAAAGAAAATATTATGAATACCACTACAAAAAAATAATACAACAACAACTAAGCCATTGTCCCAAGTATTTGAGGTAGGCTACATGAACCAAAAGAGAAATAGCCGGATCGGGTACATGGATCATCTTTCTCCACTCATTCCTATGGAGCAATATGCCTTCATTAAGACCTTTAACCTCTATTTCTTGTCGTATTATCTCCATCCATATTTTCTTCGGTCTCCCATGCTTTTAACTTGCCCTAATTTGATATGCTCTACTTGCCAGACTGGCGCATCTGTAGGTCTAAGTCGCACATGACCAAACCATCGTAGGCGGTTTTCTCTTATCTTCTCTTCTATATAGGTTACGCCTATCTTAGAACAAAAAAATAATAACAGTACCAATATTAACAACAGCAATAATTAACCAAAATATTAATAATAATACCAATAACATTACATGACCATAACAATAATAATAACAGCAACGATAATAATAATAATATTTATAGTAATACACTAATAACAATAAATAATAATAATATTAACAATAATGATAGTAATATTAGTATTAGTTAACCAAATAATAATAGTAACATTAGCAAAATAATAATATTAATTGACAATAATAAAAGTGGTAGTAACAATAATAACAATATTAATAATATTACTCTAATAATAATAAATAATAGATATAATAAATAATAATGGTAAATATATAAAGCCAAACTACCACTCCGAAATAATTTGTACATTTAATAATATTAAGTATAAATCAAGTTAATTAATAATAATAAATAAAATAATCAGTAAAGTAAAATAAATACTTAGAAAAAAAATAAAAATACAGTATTATTTTTTAGGGATATTACAGGGGCTGTCGGTCGATCGGCCAATCGACCGCCCCAAGGCAATTTGTCTGTCGGTCGACCGCCCGGTCGACCGGGGCCAGAACCAGAGAGTGAACTCTCTGATCGGTCGATTAGGGCCAGATACAGAGCGCAAGCTCTGTGGATCGGTCGACGGTCAGGTCGATCGGCCTATTGGCCAAGGCAGTGTGCATGTCTGTGCACATCGCTTTGTTGGAACTTGTTTTGATGAAGACTTATGTGATGCATGTCATTTGGAGCTCTAACACATGACGAATCAAGAGTTCTACATGATCAAGATGTGCCAAGGAGAGTTGATATGATTTTTTTTGTAAAGATGAAATAGCATGTAAAAAGCCTTGACACACACACACACACACACCATATCAATGTCCATTAGTCGACTAATACCTATGACAAGTCGACTAATAACATGTGTAGTCGACTTGACCCAAACCCTAGTCGACTAATCAAGTGTCCAAAGCAGACCCAACTCTCTGTTTCTGCATTAGTCGACTTGACAGTAAACTATAGTCGACTAATAGCAAAGTATAGTCGACTAACCTTGTCCCCTAGTCGACTAATCCCTGGTCCAGTCGACTTGAAAGTTAGTTGCAGTCGACTTGATTCAGTTAACCAGAAACCTGTCATTCGAGCTTATCATATCCTAGTCGACTTATAGTCAAACATAGTCGACTAACCTATAGAAATTTGCCTTGTATAGTCGACTAACTCATAAGGCAAGTCGACTATAGGCAGTTTCTGACTGTTGGACAGTTTTCGTTATCTGGTCTTTTGTGCAACGAATTCCAACGTTTCTATCATTTGAATTGCTCCTATAACTACCCTAACTTACCCTAGTCTTCAGCTATATAAAGGGTAGTTAATCCAAAGGCCAAACATCAATCCAAATCTTCAGTTTTCCAAGTTAAAATTCTGTCAAAACCAGAAAACTGAATTTTCCACTTCAGTTCTTCACCAAAAGTCATTTCCATTGTGAAGTTCTCTGAAGTTTCTCCTATACTAGACCTTGTCCACGTTCATACACATTACCAAGGCTTATAGGAAAGTTGTAATACTCAAAGCAAGCATTGTACACGGGTGGCTTCTTGGTGTAGAGGCAGTTGTACAAGGTGAAGTTTGTTCTCTTGGTGGAAGAGAAGATGTTCTCTTGGTGGAAGAGAAGGTGTACACATTTAGCAGAGGGGATTTGTCAAGTGGTGTGCATGGTTGTGATTTTGGGTGTACAAAATCAAGGATAAAGGAAAATCTCAAGCGGGTGGCTTGGGGACTGGATGTAGGTCACGAGGACCGAACCAGGATAAATCTCTCGTGTTTGCGTTTGTCTAACTTTCTGAGATTTACTTTTCCTTTTATTGCAAGTTATTTATTTGCTTAACGTTAATCCTTCTTGTTTTAGTTTTGTGTTGACTTGGGTATTTTTAGATCTATAATTGCCAACAGAGATAGTTCCGCATTTATCATCATCTCTCGGGACCAACAATTGGTATCAGAGCAGGTACAAGTTAACAACAAAGATGGCAACGGAGTTCTCATCATCCCAATTCAAAGAAGGACATTCTACACAACGTCCACCGCTATTTGACGGATCCAACTACAACTATTGAAAGTGTAGAATGAAGATCTACTTGCAATCGCTCAACTACGACCTTTGGAACATCGTAGAAGCATCGTACACCAAGCCAACAACCAACTGCAGCGCTTGGTGTGAAGATCAAAAGAAGAACGCGAACCTTGACGCCAAAGCGATGAATGCCTTGTTCTGTGCCTTAACCAAAGAAGAGTTCAACCGTGTGTCAACAGCCACTTCTGCACATCAAATATGGCATACTCTTCAGGTAACACACGAAGGCACAATAAAGTTAAGGAATCTGAAATATCTGTTCTTGTCCACAGGTTTGAATTATTCAAAATGGAGGAGAATGAAACCATATCTGAAATGGTTACAAGATTCACCGACATTACCAATTCATTAGCATCTCTTGGAAAGGACTACACCCAAGTTGAAAGAGTTCGTAAGATCCTTCGTGCACTCACACCAGAATTGGAGAAGAAGATAACTGCCATTGAAGAGGCGAATGATCTCTCAACTATGACATTAGAAAACCTAATCGGTAATCTAATGGCATATGAAGTGCAGTTAGAAGAAAGGAAGAAGGACGAACGACAATACCGTTCAAAGAAGAAAGAACTCGCCTTCCATGCATCCTCCGACACGGACGATTCCGATGACGATGAAGAGGAGATGGCAATGCTTTCAAAGAAATTCAGGAGATTCCTAAAGTAAGGTAAATTCAAATGCTTTAATTGTAATAAACCAGGTCATATGAAGATGGATTGCCCTTTGCTCAAGAAGAAAGAAAAATACAAGAGAAAAAAGTTCAGAAAGAAGAAAAACTACGAAACATCATCAGAATAAAGTGATTCCTCATCTTCTGATGAAGAAGAATCCACTGAACGTGTTAACCTATGTTACATGGCCATAGAAGATGAAGAGGTATCATTTTCTGAACTTTCTGATGCATTTCATGAATTGTTTATTGATCTGAAAAATGAAAAGTTGAAAAATAAAGTTTTATCAAAAGAAAATGAAAAACTTTTAAAGGAAAATTCATGTTATGCTTTACAAGTATCTTCTATAAATTCTCAACAAGATGAGTTTGAAAAAGTCATATCATCTTTGAAAAATGAAAATGAGAAGTTTATAAAAGGAACATTTTTCTGAAAAAGGAAACTGAATCTTTGAATAAAAGGATTTCTATTTTAGATAAAGATATTTCAATTTTCAAAAAGAAATATGAAGATCTTTTGCAAAATGTGACTAAGTTCAATAAAGGAAAAGAAAAATTGAATGATTTATTATCTTTTCAAAAGTTGTCACATGATAATCATTATGGTATTGGATATAATAAAAAGTCTTCATATGTTAGTAATCCATATGTGAAAAGAAAGTCTAATCATGTTTCAAAAAGAATTAAGACAAAGTTTATATGGATTCCTAAGAATTTAAGTTTTCATGATAAAAATACATATATTGCTTCATACATTCATGATATATGTGATTCTTCCAACTATGTGTATACTAACAGGTGGAAACCAAATTCTAAATGGATTTGGACTCCTAAAGGTTAATATGTTCTTTTATGTTTGGTACCATCTAACGTTTATCTTGCAGGTACCATATAAAAGTTAATAAGAACATATATATATTTACTAATATATTTATTGCAGGGGAGAACAAAGTCTTTTCATATTTGTTATAACCCAATTTCTGCAGGGGGAGGAAAATATAACATATTTTCTGCAGGGGGAGCACTTGTGCACACAAAGCGTCATCATCAAAAAGGGGGAGAATGTTGGAACTTGATTTGATGAAGACTTATGTGATGCATGTCATTTGGAGCTCTAACACATGACGAATTAAGAGTTCTACATGGTCAAGATGTGCCAAGGAGAGTTGATATGATGTTTTTTGTAAAGATGAAATAGCATGTAAAAAGCCTTGACACACACACCATATCAATGTCCATTAGTCGACTAATACCTATGACAAGTCGACTAATAACATGTGTAGTCGACTTGACCCAAACCCTAGTCGACTAATCAAGTGTCCAAAGCAGACCCAACTCTCTGTTTCTGCATTAGTCGACTTGACAGTAAACTATAGTCGACTAATAGCAAAGTATAGTCGACTAACCCTTGTCCCCTAGTCAACTAATCCCTGGTCCAGTCGACTTGAAAGTTAGTTGCAGTCGACTTGATTCAGTTAACCAGAAACCTGTCATTCGAGCTTATCATATCCTAGTCGACTTATAGTCAAACATAGTCGACTAACCTATAGAAATTTGCCTTGTATAGTCGACTAACTCATAAGGCAAGCCGACTATAGGCAGTTTCTGACTGTTGGACAGTTTTCGTTATCTGGTCTTTTGTGCAACGAATTCCAACGTTTCTATCATTTGAATTGCTCCTATAACTACCCTAACTTACCCTAGTCTTCAGCTATATAAAGGGTAGTTAATCCAAAGGCCAAACATCAATCCAAATCTTCAGTTTTCCAAGTCAAAATTCTGTCAAAACCAGAAAACTGAATTTTCCACTTCAGTTCTTCACCAAAAGTCATTTCCATTGTGAAGTTCTCTGAAGTTTCTCCTATACTAGACCTTGTCCACGTTCATACACATTACCAAGGCTTATAGGAAAGTTGTAATACTCAAAGCAAGCATTGTACACGGGTGGCTTCTTGGTGTAGAGGCAGTTGTACAAGGTGAAGTTTGTTCTCTTGGTGGAAGAGAAGATGTTCTCTTGGTGGAAGAGAAGGTGTACACATTTGGCAGAGGGGATTTGTCAAGTGGTGTGCATGGTTGTGATTTTGGGTGTATAAAATCAAGGATAAAGGAAAATCTCAAGCGGGTGGCTTGGGGACTGGATGTAGGTCACGAGGACCGAACCAGGATAAATCTCTCGTGTTTGCGTTTGTCTAACTTTCTGAGATTTACTTTTCCTTTTATTGCAAGTTATTTATTTGCTTAACGTTAATCCTTCTTGTTTTAGTTTTGTGTTGACTTGGGTATTTTTAGATCTATAATTGCCAACAGAGATAGTCCGCATTTATCATCATCTCTCGGGACCAACACGCTTGACTGTCGGGTCGACCGAGATATGGTCCGGTCGACCGGTCCGGTAGACCACCAGTGGTCTCAGGCTGGGTTTTAACGTTTGAAAACTTGATTTTTTAAATACCTATAAAATCCCATAAAATCACATAAAATCCACAAAAATAAGTTCTTATAAATATTTGAAGAACAAATATGTGTGACTAAAAATCAACACATGTTACAAACTATTTGAACTATTTTGGTGATATAGAAATTAAGCTTTAAACCAAAAACTGTATTTTCAAAACTCGTTTTAATTTTGTCTTCAAGAGTTTTTTAGAAGACTTCAAAATGAAAAACTATTTCTCAAAAACTTGTATAAATACAAAAACATGATAAAGAAACACTTTTGAAGTATAGTGTGTATGGATAGAATCCAATACACATATAAAAGATATATCTATGTTTTGACAATAAATCCAAAACTAAGGTTTTTTTTTTTAAAAACAAAACTTGAAACCATGAACTAGATATACATTATGAACCAAACAATGTATATGGATGAATCCACTATGTATATAAACCATATAAATTACTTTAGATGAAATCTATTCATGAAATCAAAAGATATATTCTTGAAATCGAAATGGTTAAACCGAAACCAAAAACTATTTTAACGTGTGTGTGTGAACTTGAGCATATCAAGACTATTCTATCCTTGCACAAGATCTAAACAAAAACTAAATTAAACAAACCGAAGTCTTCTTGTCGATCTTCATCTTCAAAATGACTCGATCCAAGTGAGCTTGATGTGAGCTCTTGAATCAACACTTATTTGCTTCAACGTTTGACTGTGAATCTCTTGTTGAAGTCAAATCTGTACTAAGATCTTGATCAATATCTGAAACTTATTAAACACAAGATCATTAGTAAACTAACCTTCATATGTTAGTCATCATCAAAACTAAGGTGAAAGGCCTCTGGGCCAACAGTAATGTAATGCCCCGATCCCACGAGTTCGGAGACGTTACTGCGATGTATATACGCAGGTCAGAAATACCCTTACGTATATACGCTAAGTATCAGTACAAGCAAGAATCAGAGTACGGAAGCACGTGATGCATTATACATTCCAACATATGAGTACAATTACAAAGTTATCACCAGATGTGACACAATATTATAAGAATATTACATCACCGATACGCACAAATACGAGAATGCAAGAAGATATATAAGTATGAATAGTACAAATGGCGCTCACGAATTTACAAAAGGAAAACTCGAAGGACGCGCAGGGGGCCTGAAAAGATAGGGCTCCAGACGGTCTGCCGATGATCCACGCTGTTGGCGCAAAGGCCCATCGCTCTAGTTTTGATGATGATTAGCTCAGTAGTTATAGTACTAATGATCTTGTGCTTATTTAATCTCAGATATTTGATCAAGATCTTAGTAGGTGTTTAGCTTCAACAAAAGATTCGAAGTAAAGTTTTGAAGCTAGCACGTGTTGATTCAAGAGCTCGTGCATCAAGATTGCATCAAGTACTCAAGAGGAGTCTAGCTCATTGGATCAAGGTTTAGACCAAGTTAAGAAGGAGAAGAAGATTTTCTAGAGAAAATTTTCAAGAAGACTTGTGTCTAGTTTTGTAAGTGTTAAGATTTTTTTTAGATAAAATATAAAGGATAGATTAGTTATGGATTGCTCAAGCTCATACACACACAAAATTTATATGTGTTTTCACAAAATAGTTTTGAGTTTTGGATTTTCACAAAATAGTTTAAGTTTTGGATTTATCAAAACTTATTTTAGGGCATATTGTCAAAAACATAGATATTTCATCTTAAATGTGCATTGGATCATATCCACACACACCAAGCTTCAAAAGTGTTTAAAATATCTTAATTTTTGTATTTGGAGAAGTTTTGAAAAAATCGTTTTTCAATTTGGAGATTGTTTTTGAAAAATACAGATTTTGTTTCAAGGAAAAATTTCTATATTACAAAAATGGTACAAAATGTCTATAATATATGTTGAATTTTAATCAAACATGTTTGTTCATTAAAGTATTTCAATGAACCTATTTTGTAGATTTTACATAATTTTATGGGATTTTATTAAAGTTAAAAAGACCAAGTTTAATCCCAAAATATTTCAGACCTGGCCTTCTTAGTCGACCGGGCGGTCGACCGCTGTGCACAAAACGTGCATAACCAACTGGCTAGTGGGCCGATCGACCGAGGGGTCGATCGTCCAGAGAGCTTTGCTCTTTGGATCTGGCCCTGGTTGACTGGGCGGTTGATCGGCCAGAGAGCTTTGCTCTCTGGATCTATCCTCTGTCGACCGGGCGGTCGACCGATAGGTCTAAGCCTAGGCACGGTCGACCAGGCGATCGACCGACAGGCTGCAACGGTCAGAAATTTGACCGTTGCCCGGTCGACCAGCAAGTGACCGACAACAGACTTTTCTGCTGAGTTGGTCTGCAACGGTTAATTTTTGGGAGCCTATAAAATGGGGCTCCCTTGGGCTGTTTTAGATAAGATTTCAAGAGAGTTTTTGTGCCATATTTTCCTACCTCTCTAAGTATTTTTATCCACTTGTTTTAGAACAAATACTTCCATATCAAAAGGAGAGTTTTCAAGAGTGATTTTCAAAAGTGATTTCTTAAGTTTTTCACCACAAATCTATCCTAGTTTTTCTCACCATACTTGAGCTTTCCATTGCTATTCAGTCCTATAGAAGTTTTGTTGTGAGAGTATTTTAGGTGATCAAAGTGCTGAGATCACCAAAGTGTTCATCTTGTATTTGAGAAGGCGAACTTGCGGGTTCGTGTTGTTTCGAGTTCTTGTGGGAGCTCGGTGTAGAGGTGCGGCTTCGGCAAGCTAGTGTGCTTGCGTGTGTTATTCTTGCAGGAACAAAAGAGAGACTAGTGAGTCCAAGGAGTTCTAGTGTGAACTCATTGTATGTGTTGCGGCACCGAGTGATCTGGTGGGATCGTTTTTAGTGGAAATCCTTCATAGTATTGAAGGCGGGACGTAGAGCAAGGGTGCTCGAACCTCGAAACAAATCTCCCATGTTTGCGATTGCTCTCTCTATTTCTCACTTGTGTTTATATCTTGCATGCTTATGTTATTTATCTTTTTTATATGCTTGATATATTTGTGCTCAATTGATATATGCTTGGGATTGTTTGCTCACATTTGTATTCAACGAAGAGAGCCATAGTGGCACCTTAACTCTTAATCTAGAGGAATCTTGAGGAGATAGTCCAGAGACCTTCACCGGAAATTTGGCTACACTCTTTTGTTATACTTGGTGTGTTTTGCATAATAGTTTTTAGTTTGCTTAAATTGTTTTTTAATTTCGCATTATTCATCATTCGATTAGCTAGTCACCTATTCACCCCCTCTAGGTGACCTTCAAGTGGTATTAGAGCTTGGTGCTCTTGATTTGGGACTAACAACCTTGAGTTAAAGATCCTCATTTTAGCTAATCACAATATTTGTTTACGCACACATGAATTTCATGACACCTCCCATGTCTGATATTCTTAACATCCAAATTTGGAAGGTTAAGATGTCAATGTACCTCAAAGCCCTAGGTATTCATGTTTATTTTGCCACTATTAAAGATTCATATTGTTTAAATGGCAAAAATCTTGAGGCTAATGTAAAAGCCCTTCATGTTTTAAGATCTATCCTAAATGATTATTTATCTTGGATTTCTAACTTTGATTCAGTTTTTGTAGTATGGAACACTCTAGTCTCCCTTGGTGAACAAAAGCAATACTATGCGGGGAGCGACTCGGATGATGGAAGTGATGCTTCCAACATATGCTACATGGTCCAAGGGGATAACTCCCTTGAGGTAAATTCCAAATCCTTGGTAGAAGAAGAAATTGACATGTCTTATGATGAGCTTGTATCTTTTTGTCAAAAGCTTCTTGAAAAATATGAATTGTTAAAGAAAGAAAAGGATTCTTTTAAAAATAAATTTAAATATGTTTCTAAAGAAAATGATTTTTTAAAAAGGAGAATATTTCCTTGGCTTCAAAATTAAATGACATTTGTGAAGGAAATAAATCTTTGAAAAATAAAATCACTTTGTGGAAAAAGAAAAAGAGATTGCTTTGGATGAAAATAACTCTTTGAAAAGAAAAATTATTTCAAAAGAAAAAGAAAACATTTCTAAAAGGAAAAGATTATTGATTCTCATTCTTGCCATGCTCTTCATGCTACTATTGATAAGATTCAAGTCTTCAAAAATAGAATTAATTGTTTGAGCTCAACTTTGAGCAATTATGCATTTAACCATTTTAGATTGGAAACCTTATTTCAAAAGAAACAAGCTCCACATGTTCATGCACATAATCCACGGCATACATATGCACACTATGCTCACGTTCACGCCACTCATATGCATGCTAGAGTGTACAAATGTACACATTATGGCCGCAAAGATCATCTTGCAAGATTTTGCTTTAATAGATTAAATTATACAAATTTTGCAAATAAAAATATTTGGGTTCCTCATGATTCTAACCCCCGTGGACCCAAAAAAAATGGATACCAAAATCCCCACCCCTTGTATTTGATGTAGATGCGGACTCTCACAAAACGTGAGACATATGGTGCCTTGGTGGTGGATGCATGAGTTTGACGGACATTACATTGGATGCATCACCTTCAAGAAAGCTTGGTGGGAGGACCACCATGATTTGGAGACTTAGAGAATACTTCAGATGGTTTGGTAACTATCTCTCAACTCCTATTTTATTTACATACTTTTGTATAAATATTTTTAGCATGTTTTAGTTTTGTACTTCATGAGGTGAATACTTGTTTAGATATAGTTTTCATTAAAACTTGTGTCTATACTTGTACAAGTAGTGAGATACACTTGATTATTATATGTTTGTGCTTCAATGCTCGTTTGTAGTCATTACATGTATATGTATAACTTAGTCTTGATGATTCTTTCATTTATACTCGTTTTCCCTACCTTTGTCCATGTTTTGCTTCATGTATATGTTATTTTTGTCTAAAACTAATAAATATACATGTATGCCCTTGAGTCACTTTCCTTCATGCAAATTCTATTATGGACTCGTTTGGTTTGGAATATGTATGTATATTTTTAGTTTTGATAGAACATACATATACCTTGAAGTTTGTTTTTAATGAAAAATAAATTTTATGATGCTTGGGTATTTTGAGCTTTATTGATTATTTTCATGAATATGCTATTCACTTGATTCTTGTATACTCACATTTCTTTTGTTTACTCATGATCTTGTTCTTATGAGCATTTATGAGATTTATAGATTTCAAGTGTCAACTCTTATGTATTAGTATGTTTCATGAGATATATATGATTTGGTTTCATAGTTGAAGGATCTTTAACTAGCTTTTCAAAAATTACTTTAAACTAGTTATTTATTCTTCATTTGGTAGTGTTTTCAACTTACAACTATTTTCAAATCTTATCTTTGAAAACTTCTACCCTTAAAGGGCGGTTGGATGGGCGACCATGCCTTGTATGCTCTAAATTGAATATCTTTTATCATGTGCATGAAAAGGGTGGTAGTTATGAGTTATACATATGATCTTCATGGAATTCTATTTTTGTATACTCATACTTGTTTTTTATATATGTATGCGTCAAACTTCAAATAATATCAATTTCAATTGGTATTTCCATTTTGTAACATGTATATGATTTGATTGTGCTTGTTTACTATATCCTTACATGTTTAAAGTACAAATTATGTTTATGCTAAGATTGACTAATTTTTAAATGTTAATTGGTATCTTAATGAGCTTATACATTATTTTCAATTGGTATTTTAATTGGTATCAAAATATATTTCATATTTTACCTTTCAATTGGTATCAAAAATCTACTATTGGTATCTTAAAATTTTATTTATTTACAAATGATATCAACTTTTATTTTGTCAACTACAATTTGATTTCATTGGTATCAAAATTTGCTCTATTGGCTTAAGAAATTTCAAATTTTGTTTTAAAAAGTGGTTTTTCAAAATTTGTTGATATTTATTGCCGATATACAAGAAGAGCTTAACATCTTCTCTATATATAGATTCATGTTGAGTGTATCTCACTTTGAGGAGCTTGACATCTCTTCTTTATATGGTACACGTGTGTAAGGGGTTTAACATCTCCGCTTATATATTGTATATTATACTTTATGTGGGTTAGGGTCTTGTCATCCCTTCTTCATGTAATGCATGTATGCAGGGGGAGCTAATTTTACGTCTCTCCTCTTCATAAATGTATATCGCAGATACATCTATATTGTTTGATTTATTTTCGCCCCTTTGTTGATGAATTGACAAAAAAGGGAAGAAGAATTTTGAGAGTTTATATATACATGTCTATTTTATTGTTTATGCAAAAAGGGGAAGAAGAATTTGGTGAGTTTATTTCATTGTTTATGCATATATGTTTGTGTTTATGCACTTTATTGAATATCTTTATTAGTTTATTGTTATGCATGAGTTAAGGGGGAGATTCTATGAAGCTTAACTTTAATCCATGCATATATAACTCCATGAGTTTTGTGATCATCAAAAAGGGGAGATTGTTGGCACAAAGGCCCATCGCTCTAGTTTTGATGATGACTAACTCATGTAGCTATAGGACTAATGATCTTGTGCTTATTTAGTCTCAGATATTTGATCAAGATCTTAGTAGGTATTTAGCTTTAACAAAAGATTCGAAGTCAAGTTTTGAAGCTAGCACGTGTTGATTCAAGAGCTCGTGCATCAAGATCGCATTAAGTACTCAAGAGGAGTTTAGCTCATTGGATAAAGATTTGGACCAAGTCAAGAAGGAGAAGAAGATTTTCAAGAGAAAATTTTCAAGAAGACTTGTGTCTAGTTTTGTAAGTGTTAAGATTTGTTTTAGATAAAATGTAAATCATAGATTAGCTATGGATTGCTCAAGCTCATACACACACACAAAAAAAATTTATATTATCACAAAATAGTTTTGATTTTTTGATTTTCAAAAAATAGTTTAAGTTTTGGATTTATCAAAACACATTTTAGAGCTTATTGTCAAAAACATAGATATTTTATCTTTTATGTGTATTGGATCATATCCATACACAATAAGTTTAAAAGGTGTTTAAAATATCTTATTTTTTGTATTTGGAGAAGTTTTGGAAAAATCGTTTTTCAATTTGGAGATTGTTTTTGAAAAATACAGATTTTTGTTTAAGGCAAAATTTCTGTATTACAAAAATGGTACAAAATGTTTATAATATGTGTTAAATTTTAATCAAACATGTTTGTACATCAAAGTATTTCAATGAACCTATTTTTGTAGATTTTATATAATTTTATGGGATTTTTTAAATTTTAAAGGACCAAGTTTTAATCCCAAAATATTTCAGATCTGGCCTTCTGCCGGTCGACCGGACGGTCGACTAGGCCAGAAGTCGGTCGACCGAGCGGTCGACCGCTGTGCATAAAACGTGCACGACCAACTGGCTAGTGGGCCGGTCGACCGGGCGGTCGACCGTCCAGAGAGCTCTGCTCTTTGGATCTGGCCCCAGTCGACCGGCCATAGAACTCTGCTCTCTGGATCTGGCCTCTGTCGTCTGAGTGGTCAACCGGTAGGTCTAAGCCTAGGCACGGTCGACCGGGGGTCGACCGACAGGCTGCAATGGTCAAAAATTTGACCGTTGGTCAGTCGACCGCCCGGTCGACCGACAGCAGACTTTTCTGCTGAGTTAGCCCGCAACGGCTAGTTTTTGGGTGCCTATAAAATGGGGTTTCCTTGGGATGTTTTAGATAAGATTTCAAGAGAGTTTTTGTGCCAGATTTTCCTACCTCTCTAAGTATTTTTCTCCACCTGTTTTAGAGCAAATACTTCCATATCAAAAGGAGAGTTTTCAAGAGTGGTTTTCAAAAGTGATTTCTTGAGTTTTTCACCACAGATCTATCCTAGTTTTTCTCATACATACTTGAGCTTTTCATTGTTATATCAATCCTATAAGAGCTTTGTTATGAGAATGTTTTAGGTGATCAAAGTGTTGAGATCACGAAAGTGTTCATCTTGTATTTGAGGAGGCGAACTTGCGGGTTCGTGTTGTTTCGAGTTCTTATGGGAGCTTAGTGCAGAGGTGCGGCCCCTGCAAGCTAGTGTGTGCTTGCGTGTGTTGTTCTTGTGGGAACAAGAGAGGGACTAGTGAGTCCAAAGAGTTCTATTGTGAACTCATTGTAGGTGTTGCGGCACTGAGTGATCGTTGGGATCGTTTTTTTGTGGAAATCCTTTATAGTGTTGAAGGCGGGACGTAGAGCAAGGGTGCTCGAACCTTGAAACAAATCTCCCGTGTTTGTGATTATTCTCTCTCTATCTCTCACTTGTGTTTATATCTTACATGCTTATATTGTTTATCTCTTTATATACTTGATATATTTGTGCTCAATTGATATATGCTTGGGATTGTTTGCTCACACTTGTATTCAACCAAGAGAACCATAGTTGCACCTCAACTCTTAATCTAGAGGAATCTGGAGGAGATAGTCCAGAGCCCTTCACCGAGAATTCAGCTACACTCTTTTGTTATACTTGGTGTGTTTTGCATAATAGTTTTTAGTTTGCTTAAATTGTTTTTTAATTCCGTATTACTCATTATGAGATTAGCTAGTCACCTATTCACCCCCCTTTAAGTGACCTACACACGTTACCGCTGCACCTCTCAGGTCAGCAACTGGGAGAATCCACAAGCTCCAAGCTTCGAGACCTGAACATGAGGATCCAGGGGAGTCAGAACTCCCCGACGAGTGGTGATGCTAATGCCAAGTGGTGTGCGAAGATAGGCGCACGTGTATCGATAAATCCGAATCATAAACATCCATTGAAAACTGTGTCGTGAGGATAGGCATACAGAAGCAGGTTGATATATAGTAAGTGATATCAAGCGGGGAATATTCATGGTATGATAAGATAAGATCAGGAGACTGGGGGGAATAGAACACGAGAAGTAAGACAGGATGTAAGCAGTTATAATACAATAATGGTCATAAACTGGAAATCTGATGTAAAATTCGATGAAAGTAGACTTGGCAAAGCATACAACGGATGCATAGTTGCATTTATTATTATTACTCGTCTTAGCCAGATGTCTAGATATGTGAACTAGCATCTCAGCACACATATATGTTGAAGCCTACCAAGTTGAAGCCTATCAAGTTGCAAGATTTTGATGATGGACAAACACTTCTACCTCATGATGATTGCTCTACCTCAATTGAAGACTATTGAAGATTATGGGTGCTTTGGAAGTTTTGTGTAAACTTAGAAAATATGTGAAAAGCCTTGATCACTTACACAAAAATCCTTCCCAAGTCGACTTACCCTATTGATATAGTCGACTACCCATACTTAGTCGACTTGCCAAAAACCCCTAGTCGACTAGACCATTCCAAACAAATTTCCTAACTCTCTGTTTGGACCCTGTAATGATAATTAGTCGACTTGACTTATATACCTAGTCGACTAACAGATACTCTAGTCGACTACCCAATTTCCCAAGTCGACTAATATCAGATACAAAATTTTCCCAACTCTCTGTTTCTGTCTGAAATGAAACTTAGTCCACTACCCCTATTTCCCAAGTCGACTAACACATTTTATAGTCGACCAACAGTATTTTTTAGTCGACTAATTCAGTTATCCAGAAACCTGTTCTGCCAACAGACATATACCTAGTCGACTAATTGCTAAACCTAGTCGACTAATAGTTGTAGTTTTGCCTAGTCTAGTCGACTAACTCAGAATCCTAGTCGACTATAGGCAGTTTCTGACTGTTGGACAGTTTCTCTTATCTGATCCATTTGACAACGTTTTCCAACGTTTAAATTGTTTGAATTGGTCCTATAACTACCCTAACTGACCCTAGTCTTCAGCTATAAATAGGGAAGTTATTCCAAAGGCCAATTACCAATTCTTTCCATCAGTTTTTCCAAAGAAAAATTCCAGAATTCCTAAAAACTGATTTCCAACTTCTGTTCTTCACCAAAAGCCATTCCATTAGTGAAGTGCTCTGAAGTTCATCTTTCCTATACTACCTTGTCCACATACACATTCAGTATCAAGGCTATAGGAAATCATTGTATTCATTCAAAGAAGATTTTGTACAAGGCGTCTTCTTGGGAGTAGAAGAAAGTTGTACAAGGCGTGTTCTCTTTGGTGTAAAGAGGAGTTGTGCACATTTGGCAAAGGGCGTTTGTCAAGTGGTGTACAAGGCATTGGTTGTTGGTGTACACAAGTAAAGAAAGGAAAATCTCAAGCATTTTGCTTGGGGACTGGATGTAGGTCACAAGGACCGAACCAGGATAACTCTCGTGTGTTTGCGTTTGTATTTTCTGTGTTTATCTTGTGATTATTTTAATTCCTGCAAGTAGTTTGTTTAAATTTTATAAACACTATTCACCCCCCTCTAGTGTTTGTGTTGCTTTGATTATAGATCCTACATTTGGTATCAGAGCAGGTTCAAGGCAACAACCATACAAAGATGGCAACGGAGTTCCCATCATCCCAATTCAAAGAAGGGCATTCTATACAACGTCCACCGCTATTTGACGGAATCAACTACAACTATTGGAAGTGTAGAATGAAGATCTACTTGCAGTCACTCAACTACGATCTTTGGAACATCGTAGAAGCAGCGTACACCAAGCCTACAACCAACTACAACGCTTGGAGTGAAGATCAAAAGAAGAATGCAAATCTTGATGCCAAGGCGATGAATGCTCTATTTTGTGCCTTAACCAAAGAAGAGTTCAACCGTGTGTCAACATCAACCTCTGCACATCAAATATGGCATACACTTGAGGTAACACACGAAGGTACTAATAAAGTTAAGGAATCTAAAATTTCTGTTCTTGTCCACAGATTTGAGTTGTTCAAAATGAAGGAGAATGAAACCATATCCGAAATGGTTACAAGATTCACCGACATTACCAATTCATTAGCATCTCTTGGAAAGGACTACACCCAAGTTGAAAGAGTCCGTAAGATCCTTCGTGCACTCACACCAGAATGGGAGAAGAAGACAACCGCCATTGAAGAGGCGAATGATCTCTCAACTATGACATTAGAAAACCTAATTGGTAATCTAATGGCATATGAAGTGCAGATAGAAGAAAGAAAGAAGGACGAACAACAACACCAATCCAAGAAGAAAGTACTTGCCTTCCATACAACTTCAGATACAGACAATTCGGATGAAGATGAAGAAGAAATGGCCATGCTTTCAAGAAAGTTCAAAAGATTCTTAAAACAAGGTAAGTTTAAAAAGAATAAAGATACTAACGATATTCCTACTTGTTTTAAGTGTAACAAACCAGGCCACATGAAGAAGGATTGTCCATTGATGAAATCAAAAGAACACTTCAAGACTTTCAACAAGTTCAACACAAGTTCAACAAGTTCAACAAGAAGAAGAAAGCCTTCAAGCAACATGGGATGATAGCGACTCATCTTCCTCTGACGAAGAAGAAGCAACGGAAACCGCCAATATCTGCTTCATGGCCCAAGAAGACGAGGTACAAGATTATGATGAGTTATTAGAAGCTTTTAATGAATTGTTTAATAATTTCAAAAATGAAAAGATTAAAAATAAAGTCTTAATAAAGGAAAATGAAAGACTCATTCATGAAAATGCATGTTTTGTTTCTCAAACATCTTCTCTAAGTTCTCAAAATGAAGATTTTGAAAAAGTTATTGCATCTTTAAAAAAGGATAATGAAATTTTCTTAAAAGAAAATTCTTTACTTAAAAAGGAAACTATTTCTTTAAATTCTAGAATTTCTATTTAGATAAAGACATGATTGTTTTCAAAATTAAGTATGAAGATCTTTTGAAAAATGTAACTAAATTTAATAAAGGAAAAGAGAATTTAAATGTTTATTATCTTCTCAAAAGATGTCTAGCAATCATTTTGGTCTTGGTTTTTCAAAAGATAAGATGTATAAACCTACTCATGTTGGTATTGGATTTTCAAAAACCAATTTTGTAAAATCTACACATCTTCATAATCCATACAATTCTTTTGTAAAAAGAAATGATATTTCAAAAAGAATTAGATGCAAATATATATGGGTTCCTAAGAATCTTAATAATGTTGATAAAAATGTTTATATTGCATCTTATATACATGATGTATGTAATTCTAAGAATATGTTTATACTAACAAGTGGAAACCAAATTCCAATTGGATTTGGGTCCTAAAGGCTAATCTTTTTCGGACCCTATCATGATGGGTACCATACATATTCTTTTTATCTTATAGGTACCTTATAAAGAAAAGTGGATACTTGATAGTGGGTGTTCCAAACACATGACCGGACATATGCAACTACTATCTTCCGTTCAAATCAAAAAGGGAGGTACAGTGATATTTGGAGACAATAACAAAGGAAAAGTTATTGGTACCAGCATAGTTGGTAACATTTCAAAACCGTTTATTGAAAATGTTCTTTTGGTAAGAGGTTTAAAACACAATCTATTAAGTATTAGTCAATTATGTGATAAGGGTTATAAATTATTTTGAAAAAGATGCTTGTCTTATTATGATACTAATATGAAAGATATTTTATTTAAAGGTTTTCAAAATAATAACATTTATGAGTTATCAATAACATGCATGTCATCTAATGATAATTTATGTCTACTTGCTTCTAATAATGATTATTTTTTATGGCATAAAAGATTTGATCATTTGAATATGAAAACTATTTCTAAGATTTCTAAATTTGATTTAGTTAAAGGTCTTCCAAAAATTGCTTTAAAAAGGATTATTTTTGTGATTCTTGTCAATTAGGAAAACAAGTTAAATCATCTTTTAAATCAAAGGATTTAGTTTCTACAAATAGACCTTTGGAATTGTTGCATTTAGATTTATTTGGACTACTCGCTGTTTCTTCATTAAACAAGAGTAGATATGTTTTTGTCATTGTTGATGATTATTCACGTTTTTCATGGGTAATTTTTCTTAAAAATAAAAATGATACTTTTGATGAATTTGTAAGTTTTTGTAAAATAATTCAAAATCAAAAGTCTCTAAACATAGTCACTATTCGAAGTGATCATGGAGGAGAATTTGAGAATGAATCTTTTTCAAATTTCTGTGATAAGTATGGTATTACATATATTTTGCATTTCCTAGAGCATCTCCTTAAAATGGTGTTGTAGAGAGAAAGAATAGGACTTTGCAAGAATGTGCTAGAACTATGCTTATGGACAGTAACTTACCAAATATTTTGGGCTGAAGCTATTGCTACTGCTTGTTATGTTTTAAATCGTGTGCTTATTCGACCTTTTTTAAATAAAACATCTTATGAATTGTTTCATAATAGGATTCCAAAAGTTCTTACTTTAAGATTTTTGGATGTAAATGCTTTATCTTAAATACAAAAGATGCTTTAGATAAATTGATGCTAGATCCAATGAAGGTATTTTTGTTGGATACTCTACTCATAGTAAAGCATATAGAATATTTAATAAGAAAACATTTACTATTGAAGAATCATTACATGTTAAATTTGATGAATCCATGACTAAACCTATTTCTAATACTTCTCCACATGATGATGATCATATCATAGATACTCCTAATGATAATATTGTTATATCTTCTGTTGATACTAACATTTCTAAGGATGATGAATTCCTACCGAGTTACCGAAAGCATATGTTGAAGTAAGGAATCATCCACAAGATTTGGTGATTGGAGATATAAATCAAGGTGTTCAGACGAGATCCAAGTTGAACTACATGACACAAATTGCCTTCATTTCACTCATTGAACCGAAGAATATCAACGAAGCATGTGCGGATGATTTTTGGACAATTGCCATGCAGGAAGAGTTGAACCAATTTGTAAGAAATGATGTTTGGGATCTTGTACAACGTCCTACTGATCATCCAGTCATCGGCACCAGATGGGTCTTTAAGAACAAACTCGATGAATCCGGTGAAGTCATTAAGAACAAAGCAAGATTAGTAGCACAAGGTTACAATCAAGAAGAAGGTATTGATTTTGATGAAACTTATGCACCAGTAGCAAGACTTGAATCTATTCGTATATTACTTGCTTTCTCATGTTTTTGAATTTCAAACTTTATCAAATGGATGTTAAAAGTGCCTTTTTAAATGGAATTATTAAGGAAACTGTTTATGTTGAACAACCTCCAGGTTTTGAACATGAAAAATTTCCAAACCATGTTTTTAAACTTAAAAAAGCTTATATGGTTTAAAGCAAGCACCCCGTGCTTGGTATGATAGATTAAAAAGTTTTCTTTTAAATTCTGATTTTAAAATGGGAAGAGCAGATACAACTCTTTTTATTAAACATGTTAATAAAGATATCTTAATCATTCAGATATATGTTGATGATATCTTATTTGGTTCTACTAACGATAACCTTTGTCAAGAATTTTCTAAGACCATGCAGAGTGAATTTGAAATGAGCCATATGGGCGAACTTACTTACTTTCTCGGTCTGCAAATAAAGCAAATGAAGGATGGAATCTTCATTTCCCAGTGCAAGTATGCAAAGGAACTTCTAAAAAGATTTGGCATGAAAAATTTGGTCATAAGAATACTCCAATGAGTACGACGACATTTTTAGACAAAGATGAAAATGGTAAGAATGTTGATCAGAAACTCTATAGAGGTATGATTGGCTCTCTACTTTATATTACTTCAAGTAGACCTGATATTATGTTCAGTGTATGCTTATGTGCTAGATATCAGTCAAATCCTAAGGAATCACATATTAAAACAGTGAAAAGGATTTTTCGATACTTAAATAACACAATCAATTATGGTTTATTTTATCCAAAATCATGCACATTTGATTTATTATCGTATAGTGATGCTGATTTTGCTGGATGTAAATCTGATCGGAAGAGTACTAGTGGTACTTGTCACTTTTTGGGACATTCACTAGTATCATGGTTCAGTAAAAAGCAAAATTCTGTGTCATTATCAACAACGAGGCAGAATATATTGCTGCTAGTGTTGCATGTGCACAAATTATATGGATGAAACAAACCTTACTTGATTATGGCATGACTATCACAAACTCACTATTATGTGTGATAATACCAGTGCTATTAATTTATCTAAAAATCCTGTTCATCATTCACGTACCAAACATATTGATATTAGACATCATTTTTTACGTGATCATGCTTTAAAAGGTGACATTTCTTTATCTTTTATATCAACTGATAATCAAATTGCTGATATATTTACAAAACCTCTGAAAGAAGATACTTTTATAAAATTTAGAAGAGATTTGGGTATTTGCAATTTTTCCGATTTTTAAACATTTTTTAAGATTTTTTCAAAGGCAATTTTTCAATAATTTAGTCGACTTACTATTTTTATTAGTCGACTTATAGAAGACTTAGTCGACCTGCATTTCCACCCAGTCGACTCCTGTAACCAACAGAGACTTCACTTTCTAATTTTTCAAAAATTAGTCGACTATAGTAAATATCTAGTCGACTAGTCCATTTATTAGTCGACTAATATTACCCTGTAAGTCGACTAAAACTGTGAAACTTTGTTTTCTGATTTCGGATTTCGACTTCAAAACCCGACCCGTTTCTTTTAAGTCAAGGATCCGTTAACTCAATCTTTTAATCCTAACCACAGATCTACTTCTAGGATTGATCCTAACCTTTTCTTCATTTCCTTCCCTCATACAAAACCCTAGGTTTCCCTCATTTCTTCTTTCCAGCCGATGCCTCCAGTCGACTTCAAGCGAATTTGAAGCACCAGCCACCGCAGACTGTAGCAGTGATCTTCATCTCTTCCTCTTCCAATTTCTTGGTAAAATCCTTCAAATCCCTTCCATTTCCTTTCAGTTCTTGTCTTCTATTCCATCAATTTCCATTTTCAACATGTCTAAATCTAAGAAAACTAAGTTTACTCCTTCATCATCATCTTCCACTGTTGACTTTAAGAAATTCCTTAAAAATCCAGCCCTAGAGCCTGATTACATTAGATTGTCATCTTTAGACATCATTCCAGGGAGATTTGTCAAGTATGATGATTTTTCCCAATATGATATCATGTCCTATTTGAGAAATTGTGGACTGTTTAATATGTTTTCTACTGCCTTTAAGCAAGCATATTATCCATTCCTAATTTATCTGTTTTATACCAACTTAACCTTTGAAGATAATGAGGACGATGTCCATATTTATTCCTTGGTTAAAGGTATAAATCTTAAGCTTTCCCCTAAATCAATTGGCCGTATCCTATCAATTCCATTTCATGGCCTCTTACTTGATGACATCATTATGGATGATGAAGAAGTCTTGAGCAACATTTTCTACCTGGCCAAGGGTTACCTATGACCAACACCAAACTGAAACCTATTCCCGTCTCATAGGTCGACTCCTATCTTACAATATCTGTCCCAAATCTGGTAGTTACAATTACTATTCCAGAGAATTATCCTCTTGTGTCTATGCTATTATGGCTGGACTCGAGGTTAATTGGGCCAAGATCATCTTTGATACTATGGTCAAGTATCATTCTTCATTCCTTCCTTTTGGAGCCTTTTGACACCTTTTTTTCGGAAATATCATGTTGATCTTGCCTCCGAAACTAGTGTCATTAAGATCTTTGAATTGTTTGATAGTGCCGCCATACACCGAATGAAACTGACTGATACTCCTCCACAACATCCCTCTTCACCTCCACCTAGTCCCCTCAAGGTCCATCTTCCTCTTCACAACCTCCTTTCAATGACCCACCTCCAACTCAACCACCTCCATATGCTGATGCATTCTACAATTCCATGTCTGCTCAGATTGCATCTATTCAAACCCAACAACAAGCTTTGCAAGACTCTCAGTCTCAAATTCTTGAGAATCAATCTTTGTTGATGAATCGGATGGATTCCTTTGAATCTACTCAAACAGCGATTCTGAGTCTTCTCAAGATCCATTTCCCGCCACCTCCTCCTCCCGGATCCGAGCCTTGAAGACTATGGCGTTGGCGTTTCTTTATGTTTTTTGCTTTTGCAACTCTTATGTATATTTTCTGCTTTTTGTTAATGACAAAGGGGGAGAACTTTGTGTTATGTTAAAACTCTGTGTTACTTTGTGTTATGTTAAAACTCTGTGTTCTGTTATGAAAATGATAATCACTTTTGTGTTATATCTGTTTCATATGCTATGTGTATCTGTGTGTTCCTGCCTGTTACATACATATTCTGAAAATTCTGCATGTATTGCAACTTTGTGTCATAGTCAAAGAACATTGACATATATGTTATGGATACTGACATATGGCAATGCAGGTGCAACTTAAAACTTTCTGCAGGGGCAATATATTGTTATAACCTAGTTACTGCAGGGGAGTTTTGTTGCAGGGGGAGCTATCATAAACATAAGTTGTCATCATCAAAAAGGGGGAGAATGTTGAAGCTACCAAGTTGAAGCCTATCAAGTTGCAAGATTTGATGATGGACAAACACTTCTACCTCATGATGATTGCTCTACCTCAATTGAAGACTATTGAAGATTATGGGTACTTTTGGAAGTTTTGTGTAAACTTAGAAAATATGTGAAAAGCCTTGATCACTTACACAAAAATCCTTCCAAGTCGACTTACCCTATTGATATAGTCGACTACCCATACTTAGTCGACTTGCCAAAAACCCCTAGTCGACTAGACCATTCCAAACCAATTTTCCTAACTCTCTGTTTGGACCCTGTAATGACAATCAGTCGACTTGACTTATATACCTAGTCGACTAACAGATACTCTAGTCGACTACCCAATTTCCCAAGTCGACTAATATCAGATACAAAATTTTTCCAACTCTCTGTTTCTGTCTGAAATGAAACTTAGTCGACTACCTCTATTTCCCAAGTCGACTAACACATTTTATAGTCGACCAACAGTATTTTTTAGTCGACTAATTCAGTTATCCAGAAACCTGTTCTGCCAACAGACATATACCTAGTCGACTAATTGCTAAACCTAGTCGACTAATAGTTGTAGTTTTGCCTAGTCTAGTCGACTAACTCAGAATCCTAGTCGACTATAGGCAGTTTCTGACTGTTGGACAGTTTCTCTTATCTGATCCATTTGACAACGTTTTCCAACGTTTAAATTGTCTGAATTGGTCCTATAACTACCCTAACTGACCCTAGTCTTCAGCTATAAATAGGGAAGTTATTCCAAAGGCCAATTACCAATTCTTTCCATCAGTTTTTCCAAAGAAAAATTCCAGAATTCCTAAAACTGATTTCCAACTTCTGTTCTTCACCAAAAGCCATTCCATTAGTGAAGTGCTCTGAAGTTCATCTTTCCTATACTACCTTGTCCACATACACATTCAGTATCAAGGCTATAGGAAATCATTGTATTCATTCAAAGAAGATTTTGTACAAGGCGTCTTCTTGGGAGTAGAAGAAAGTTGTACAAGGCGTGTTCTCTTTGGTGTAAAGAGGAGTTGTGCACATTTGGCAAAGGGCGTTTGTCAAGTGGTGTACAAGGCATTGGTTGTGGGTGTACACAAGTAAAGAAAGGAAAATCTCAAGCATTTTGCTTGGGGACTGGATTAGGTCACAAGGACCGAACCAGGATAACTCTCGTGTGTTTGCGTTTGTATTTTCTGTGTTTATCTTGTGATTATTTTAATTCCTGCAAGTAGTTTGTTTAAATTTTTATAAACACTATTCACCCCCCCTCTAGTGTTTGTGTTGCTTTGATTATAGATCCTACAATATATTCACATCTAAGTAAAGCAAGGTTATTATTGGAAACCAACGGAGGTATCAACGGACAATGTTTACAGTGGGTCCCGTGCCTACCCGGGACCACGGCCCAGGATGTCCCATTGCTGGAGAATAGAGCCTACCGCAAGGCGATCGGGAGGGTCTTATAGGATGCCCTTTTAAAGGTGGTGCCAGGAAGGAGGGAGCCAGTACTCCCGTCGGTCGCCTAGAGACCCTCAGGTCAGACCGAAAGTTTTAGTTACACAACATACCTAATACTATTGTAAACACGAACATGTATTGATATCCGCAAGTTCCCCTGACCTGATGTAAGTTGTCCAGTTTTATGGTTTATTAGATAATTATCAGATTTCAGGAATGAGCAGGAACAAGCCAGAAATATCAGGAATACAGGTGTGTCAGGAATACTGTTTGTACTAGAATATATCAAGTAGTAATCAAAATGTCAGGTCATCATTCCCGTTATCGTGATAATTATAAGAGTCAAGTATATCATGCGGGTGTCAAGTGATAACATGACAAGAGGGTGATATTAGGCAGGTGACAAGTCATGTGATAACAAGGAGCATTTGTCAAGTAGTAGCTGTCAGGTATCAGGGGATAACACATCAGTTGTCAAGTGATACAGACTGGTGTTAGGTATTAGCATGTAAATGATAGGTATTAAGTAATAGCATGTCAAGTGTTAACCTATCAAGCATGTACATGGTAAGTGATAGAGTAATAGCTGAGCACAATCAAGCGGAGCTGAGCAAGCTAGAGGTACGAACAGCAAACAGTGTTTAACACTAGAGCGCCTGGCGAGGTTACCGGGAAAACTCGGCTTAAAGTGCAAATAGAGAATCTGGTAGCATCTTGCCCAGACGAATCTAGTGGTAAAGCGCTGAGCGCTAAGCATGCCTACTAGGCAGAGCTGAAAGACCTGACGGTCTGAGCACACTTCTCTTTCGAGGTAGTGGGCGAGAGCTCGGAGGCTAAAGTACGCTCGGAGTCTAAGCGCACTCTCGGTAGCTACCACAAAACCCATAAGGGTACAGGCCTAGAACCATTGGATAGCCAGCCTGGAAGTGGGCAGAAATCTAGAGTCGGTACGAGAGTACCTGCACGAGATGTTAATACCACACGAGCATACATACAAGTGTGATAATATCTACACTACAGTGGAGTGGAGAAGCCTGGAGGCTGATAGGGCCCGGAGGCCAAGTAGAAAGCCCGAAAACTGAAGGGCCCGAGGCCAAGTAAAGAACCGGAAGGCCAACGACCACGAAGGGTCAGCCACACATGGTATAAAACAGTAAAAATAATACATCACAGACATGTTAGATGTGCAAGAAGTAAACTACTCTAGTACAAGCATTCGTCACAGACATATACATGTACAATCACGGGCATTTGGCCATATACAAATACAGGGGCACAACCTAATACCAAACACATCAAATATAAAATAAAATACACGTCGACCCAAAGGGAAACCAAATGGAGGCGAGGACACTCGCCTAAATCTCTGGAAAAGCCGAAAACTTTGGAATCCCAGGAACTCGCGCTCGCGCCATAAAATATAATAAAAATATAAATAAATATATATATATCATTTTTTAGAGAGAGAAAGAGAAGAGGAGAGAGAGATGGCTAGAGAGAAAGACCTAGAAAGAGAGAGAGATTTGAGGGAGAAAATCTTGAGAGAGAAAGAGGGAGTTAGAGAGAGACTAGAGAGAACTAGAGAGAGAAATCTAGAAAGAGGAGGAAGAGGGATAGAGAGAGATGATGAGAGAGAAATGGAGAGAGAGGGTAGAGAGAGATGATGAGAGAGAAATGGAGAGAGAAAGACAGGGACTGTAGAAAGAGAGAGTCAACACAGAGAGGGGGGGATGGTGAGAGAGAGAGAGAGGACAATAGGGGCTGTTGCCATCTTGCTCACGCCCAGGCCAGGCAAGGCACATGGCCTGGCTGCCTCTCCCTGGCTGCAGCCAGGGAGGCGCAGGAGGCTGCGTCATTCACCATGGTGGGCGCAGGCAGGGGTGGCCGTTGGCCATCCTAAAGAGAGGGAGAAGAGAGGGAGAGAAAGAAGAGGAAGGAGAGAGAGATCTAGTAGAGAGAAGAGAGAGGGGCTAGCCGGCCAGTGGTCGCCTGGCCACCGGTGGTCACCACAAAGAGGGAAAGGAAAGAAAAAGAAAGAAGAAGAAAGAAGAAGAAAAGAAAGAAGAAAAGGAAAAGAAAAAGAAAAAGAAAGAAGAAGAAATGGAAAGAGGAGAAGGAAGGGGTTCGCCGGAGTTGGAGGGGGTGTGCCGGAGGGGCGCTGCTTTGGGGCGTCGACCAAAAAATGGAGAAGAAGAAGAAGAGAAGGGAGAAGAAGGGAAGGGAGAAAGAAAGATAAGGAAAAGAAAAAGAAAAAGAAAGAATGATGATGGAGGTGATGGATGGGAGCGGGATTAAATGAAGGGGGAGAGGCGGTTGGTGGAATCGATGGGAAAAGAAAAAGAAAGAAAGAAAGAAAGAAAGAAAGAAAGAAAGAAAGAAAGGAAAGATCCAAAAATATAATATTTAAAATAAAGTCGGGAAATATCGACTGTTCCAGAAAAATCCCCAAAAATATTTAGAGGTAGAGAACATCATCTTGAGAAAAATATGAAGTCAGTTTTCAGAAATAAAATCCCATTTTCAAATTAAAAATCCTGGAGTCAACTATCGATACCGATCTACACCGGTTCGACTGGTTTTTGATAAATTCTGAAAAATCTCAAAAATATATAAAGGAGAAAATATGATTCTAAGAAGCAATATGAAAGAGAAATCAAGAAATTCAGTTCTGATTATAAACTAAAAATCGTAGAATCAGCCAGCGATACTGGCCGACACCAAATCCGGTGAAATTTTGATAAATTCAGAAAATTCTCAGAAAAAGTATTAGATAGAAAATTATGATTTAAAAAACAATGTGAAAGTCGTTTCTAAAATTCAACTCTGTTTGTAAATTAAAAATCTTAGAATCGGTCAGCGGTACTAGCCGACACCAGTTTTGAAGATTTTCAATTAAATTCAAGAAATTTCCAAAAAATCATAAAAAATTTAGAATATTAGAAAATGATGTTTTGAAATTGAAATCGGTCAAATCTGAATGCCTGAAAGACCAAATCGAGTAATACGCTAGGAACGGGTCCCGAGTTCAGACTAGGGTTGACTTCGACTTAACGAATCCAGATCCAAGGCAAAACGATCATATAAATAATCCATAATACAAAACATATACAGGAAGTAAATCAAAAAATATGTTCAAAAAATCTGAATACGTAACTAAGTATTGTAAAACACCTAGAGGGGGGGTGAATAGGTGTAAATGCTAATCTAAGAAACTCAATGCAAACTAAGTACGCTAAATGCGAAAGCTAATGCAAATGTTGCACAAACTAATACAATACAACAAGTGTAGCCGAATTCCCCTTGCGAGGCTCTGGACTAACTCCTCTTGATTCCCCTTGAAATGGGTTGAGGCGCTATGTGAAGCTCTTGTTGGATGAGTACAAGTTAGGCACACACACACAAGCAATCAAGCAATATGAAATATGTGCACACACAATCAAGCCAAGCAATCAAGGATAAATTACAATATGAAAGATGCAAGGCAACACAAGCAATGTATATAATATGAATGCTATGAAAGTATGATGCTTGTATGAAATGATGCTTTGCACAAATGTAAAGAGAGAGAGTTAGAGAGACAATGGATCAAAACACAAACACCAAGATTTGTTTCGAGGTTCGAGCACCTTGCTCTACATCCCCGCCTACACCACCATGTAGGATTTCCACTATCTCAATTCTCACCGAGGGAACCTCTACCAAAGAGGATTTCTTACAACACTAGGAGTACCAAACTCCTCTCTCAACAACAACCTCCTCACAACCGAGGGGTTAGGCCCGTAGCCAATACAACAACCAATCCACACACCTCTACCGAAGAGGCTCACAACCAAACTCCACCTCTACCGAAGAGGGAGCAAACCAATACCACTCCGATCACCTCTACCGAAGAGGGATACAACAAATAAAGGAGGGTTTACAACAAGTGGTTCAAAACCACAAACTCTCTTTTTCTTTCTTTTTCCACAAAACAAAGATCCTAATAGTTTAGGATAGAAGATAGCTCAAGTGTGGAAAACAAGTATTTTGGAAACAAGCAACAAAGAAAAATCTTTGGGAAAATACTTGCAATATGATAGAATTGAAAATCTAAGCAAAAATCCCAAAAACCTATTTTTCTTTGATTTTTCAAAAACCCTAAAACAATAAAGATGAGAAGTTTTTGCACTTAAAACTCTTTTGAAAAGTCTTTTAAACACTTCAGAAAACTGAAAATTTTTCTCTTGAAAAACTTGGTTAGAATCCCCAAAGAGATGGGGTTTATATAGCCCCTATACAAAACTAGCCGTTAGGCTGATGTGGCAGCCTGACAGGCCACCGGTCGACCGGTCCGGTCGACCGCCAACGGTCAGAAATTTGACCGTTGGGCAACAGCGGTCGACCGGTCCGGTCGACCGAAACAAAACAGAGAGCAAAGCTCTCTTCTGCGGTCGACCGGTCCGGTCGATCCAGAAAACCAGAGAGCAGATATACTGCTCCGGTCGACCGGCACGGTCGACCGTCCACTGTGCCAGAAACGTGCACAGGTTTGTGCACGTCGATCGACCGGCCCGGTCGACCGACTTCTGACCTAGTCGACTGGTCAGAGACCAAGTCGACTTGGTTGAAGCCTGGAACAGAAAATCTGATAAAAACTTGTTTTAAAAATATTTTTATCTTTTACAAAACTTCCATAAATTTGTTTTACATATTGCATTGATATTAATCATGTGATAAAACATTTCTACTCAAATATCAAGCATATGAAATTTACTTTTGTTTCTTTTCAAAAATCAAGAATCAACACTTGTGTTTTTCTCAAAACTTGATTTTTCAAGAACATGAATAGGGATATCAAAATAAGTTTGTTTACCAAGTTAAAGCATGTATGTATAAATAGAAAACATCTACTATACATATAACATATGTAAACTTGTTTTGATCTACTATTCATGAAAACCAAAAACCAAATCATGAAACGTGTGTGTTGTGTGCACTTGAGCATATCAACTAAAGTAAGCTTTACAAATGGATCTAAAACTCTATCTAAACTAAGGATACCTAAGTCTCTTGACGATCTTCTATCTTCAAGTAGACTTGCTCCAAAACTCCATCCACCGAATGCAAAGATATGATCTTTAAGCTTTGGCACCGGAATCATCATGATAAGCTTCCAAACACTTCGTTGAAGCTAATCATCAAACTAATATCCTGTTAATGATCTGAAACTTAGAAACACAAGAATATTAGTAAACATAACTACATGAGTTGATCATCATCAAAACTAGAGTGGAAGGCCATTGGGCCAACAATCTCCCCTTTTTGATGATGACAAAACTCATGGAGTTATATATGCATGGATTAAAGATAAGCTTCAAGGAAGCTCCCCCTTAACTCATGCATAGGGATAAACAATAAATATATGCAATGAATATTAAACATGAAACATGCATATGCATAAACAATAAATGGTTCTAGATATCAAATGGAATATTCAAAACAAAATAAGCTCTAGATACCAATTACAAAGCAAACTCTATAAATCAATTAAACTTAGTATTCTTGAGATTCTTGAGATTAAAAATAATATATGCATAAACATAAGCATGCATATAAAACTTCATAAATCTTTCTCCCCCTTTTTGTCAATCATCAACAAAGGGGTAATCAAAACCAAAAATAAAACGAGGGGTAAAAATCTTTATCCCCCTTTATGTCAAACAAAACAATAAAAGACAATGTTCTCCCCCTTTTGTCTAAAACAAAAACAAAGTCAATAAGGGGTGACTTTAAAAACATGTTATCAATTGAAAAATGTCAATGAAGCATCTTGATACCAATGAACAAGGATCAATATATGTTATATGCTATATACATTCATGAAGAGGAAGACGCTAAGTTAGCTTCCCTACACATATGCATTACATGAAGAAAGGATGACAAGCCCCAATTCACATAACACATATTATGTAATGCATAAGAGGAGATGTGAAGCTCCCCCTACACACGTATATCATATAAAGAAGAGTTGTCAAGCTCCTCAATTTATAATATACTCAACATGAATCTATATGTAAGAGAGATGTTAAGCTCTCCTTGCATATAGGAAATACAAATCAAAACTTTGAATATTTTCTTTAAACAACATTTTGAGATACCAATTGTAATTAAACATAAGTCTAGAATTCTTAAACATGAATCTTGAAACCAAAACAAATTTTGAATTTCTTAAATATGATACCAATTGTAAAATTGTTCATTTTAAAACATATAAACAAATTTGATGTTGATATCATATGTTTAAAATAACACTTTTAATCATAAAGTGTGGGAGTACAAATACCAATTGAAATACAAAATCAAATTTTCTCCCCCTTTATGAAATACAAACTAAAATATGCATAGTCTTGATACCAATTTAAAAGTAATCAATTGAAACAAAATTGAAGCTCAAGCACTAGCATAAACAAGATTTTGTGAAAAATTTATATCTTAAGCACAAATAAAACAAGTATATGTGTATGACATAGAATGAGTACCAATCACCAATAGATGATACCAATTGAAGATATACATACACAACAAATATATGAGTATACCAAAAATGTCAAAATTGATACAATTGAAAGAGTTCAATGATACCAATTGAATCCAAAAAGCATGTGTATATCTCATATCATCTACCACCCAATCAAGGTTCAAGTTTTAAATGATTTTCATTTTAAAGCATACATGACCATGATCTCCCATCCAACCTCCCATAGAAGGTAGGGGTTTTCAAAAATAGATTAGAAAATGTAGTTTTGTTTGAAAATCTCTACCATATGAAGAATACCGCAACTAGTTAAATAGAAAAATTTGTTAACTAGTACGAAATCCTTCAAGTAAGGAATAAAACAAAATTATTTTTCATAAACATGAAATTCACATCATATCAAACACTCAAGTTCAATTAGGCATAAATAAGACTCATGAAAAACAAAACATGAGCAAGCAATAGATGTGAGTGTACAAATAAAGTGTGAATATCATAATCATGAAAATATTTTCATTAAGCTCAATTATTCCTTAAAACACGAAAATCATCAAAACTATCTAATCTTCAAGGCATATGTATGTCTAATACAAACTAAAGTATACATACATATCCCTAAACACAATTGAGTCTATAAATAGATTTGCATGAAAGGCAAATGACTCAAGGGGTATACATGTATATCTTAAATTTTGGCAATACAAACATATACATGAAGTGAAATACACAATCATAAAACAAATTCAAAAATGGGAATACAAGTTTAAATGTATGAATCATCAAAACTAAACTGTACTAGCACATCTAATGGGTTCAAATAAGCATTCAATTCCAACTATATATAGATTTATTTGTAGCCCATCATATGTACAAATATATATAACTAGTCTTAATGTAAACTAACATCTAAACATATATTCAAAACATGAAGCATTAAAACACAATATAAAAATCATCATGATAGAACTAAAACATGATTACTATGTAAATTCACATGTATTAGATTCATGATGTACATTATAGCTTAAACAAAGTGAGAACACTAAGAATGGGTTCATACAAGCATGTGTGTCTCAAATACTATATATGTGTGTCAAGGATCTAATAACATGGAATGAACATACTAACCCATGGACATCAAAAACATGCCATAAACAAATGAATATGAAAGCATGTAAATAAATAATACGGAGTTAGGAATCGTTACCAAAACCTAGAAGGCAACTCTCCTTGTCTCCAAAACTTGTGGTCCTCTCCACCAACTCTTCCCTTGAAAGTGATGCATCCATATGATTTCCTTTAAGTACGGAACGCATCCACTCCAAGGTGTCATCACTCTCACGTCATGTGAGAGCCCACACCTACATCAAAAATAGGAGGGGTGGTCTTTGGTACCCACATCTTGTTGGGTCCATGGGGGTTAGTACCTTCTCTAACCCAAACAAACTTCTTGGCTAAATTTTCAACATGTAAACGATCATAGCAAAATTTAGCAAGATGGCCTTTTCGGCCACAATGTGTACATGTGTACACATGAGCATACTTGTGTTGATGGTGTCCGTGTGAAGCATGTGTATGCCGTGATGGGTGTGCATGCATAAAGGATGGAACTTGTTTCTTTCGAACCAAGGTTTCCAACCGTGAGTGGTTCATGGCACATTGGCTCATAGTGGAGCCCAAACAATCTACTCTCTTCTTTAACATACAAATATCATCAATAATTTTAGAAGAAGAGGTACATGCATTAGGTAGACTAGATGAAGAAGCTACACTAGCATGGCAAACATGTGCATCAATTTTATTTACAAAACAATATTCTTATCTAAACAAACATTCAACTCATTTGAAATAGAAATGATTTTGTTTTTCAAAGCAACATTCTCTTTTAAAACAAAATCAACTTTAGAAGACAAATTTTCATTTTTCTTCAAAAGAGTTTCACAATCATTTTTAGACTTTAAAAATTTATTTTCTTTTAAAGCAAGTTCCAATTGAGATCTCAATGAATCCCTTTCATTATAGGCCTCAACTTTCTCTTGCAAAACACAATCAAGTCTAGAATGCAAACATTTATTTTCTTTTTCAATATCTAGACTTTTCTTTTCAACACGTTATATTTTTCTATTAACTTTTCACACACAATAGATAGTTCTTCATTTAAGGCATGGGATCAACATAATCATTTGAAGAACTAGCACAATCATTACTATCTAGGTGGGATTCCGAATGTACCTCAAGGGAGTCATTCCCTTGGACCATGAAGCATTGTGGATCGGATTCTCCACTAGATTCCTCTTCTTGAATTTGAACTTGAAGCTCCGAGGTGTGGTGGTTGTCAATTGTTCCACACTGCAAAGGCGGAATCAAAGTTAGAAACACATAAGAGATAATCTTTAGGTAATGTGCTTCTAATGGCCTCTAGGGCTTGTGCATTGGCCCCTATATGATTGCTATCACCAAGATAACATCTCTTGGTGGCGGCAAGGAAAACATGCAAACCTAGGGTCTTTAGGTACATGGACATCCTATACTTCCAAACATCAATGTTGGAAGGGTCAAATCTAGGAGGGGTCATGAAGTCCATGGTAAACTATATATGAATGTGCAAACAAACAAATGCAAATGAGATTAGCAAGCAAATGGATCACTCCTAGGATGTTAAGCCTAAGTATCAGGAGCACTAGCTCTGATACCAATTGTAAAACACCTAGAGGGGGGTGAATAGGTGTAAATGCTAATCTAAGAAACTCAATGCAAACTAAGTACGCTAAATGCGGAAGCTAATGCAAATGTTGCACAAACTAATACAATACAACAAGTGTAGCCGAATTCCCCTGGCGAGGCTCTGGACTAACTCCTCTTGATTCCCCTTGAAATGGGTTGAGGCGCTATGTGAAGCTCTTGTTGGATGAGTACAAGTTAGGCACACACACACAAGCAATCCAAGCAATATGAAATATGTGCACACACAATCAAGCCAAGCAATCAAGGATAAATTACAATATGAAAGATGCAAGGCAACACAAGCAATGTATATAATATGAATGCTATGAAAGTATGATACTTGTATGAAATGATGCTTTGCACAAATGTAAAGAGAGAGAGTTAGAGAGACAATGGATCAAAACACAAACACCAAGATTTGTTTCGAGGTTCGAGCACCTTGCTCTACATCCCCGCCTACACCACCGTGTAAGATTTCCACTATCTCAATTCCCACCGAGGGAACCTCTACCAAAGAGGATTTCTTGCAACACTAGGAGTACCAAACTCCTCTCTCAACAACAACCTCCTCACAACCAAGGGGTTAGGCCCGTAGCCAATACAACAACCAATCCACACACCTCTACCGAAGAGGCTCACAACCAAACTCCACCTCTACCGAAGAGGGAGCAAACCAATACCACTCCGATCACCTCTACCGAAGAGGGATACAACAAATAAAGAAGGGTTTACAACAAGTGGTCAAAACCACAAACTCTCTTTTTCTTTCTTTTTCCACAAAACAAAGATCCTAATAGTTTAGGATAGAAGATAGCTCAAGTGTGGAAAACAAGTGTTTTTGGAAACAAGCAACAAAGAAAAATCTTTGGGAAAATACTTGCAATATGATAGAATTGAAGATCTAAGCAAAAATCCCAAAAACCTATTTTTCTTTGATTTTCCAAAAACCCTAAAACAATAAAGATGAGAAGTTTTTGCACTTAAAACTCTTTTGAAAAGTCTTTTAAACACTTCAGAAAACTGAAAATTTTTCTCTTGAAAAACTTGGCTAGAATCCCCAAAGAGATGGGGTTTATATAGCCCCTATACAAAAACTAGCCGTTAGGCTGATGTGGCAGCCTGACAGGCCACCGGTCGACCGCCAACGGTCAGAAATATGACCGTTGGACAACAGCGGTCGACCGGTCCGGTCGACCGAAACAAAACAGAGAGCAAAGCTCTCTTCTGCGGTCGACGGTCCGGTCGACCCAGAAAACCAGAGAGCAGATATACTGCTCCGTCGACCTGCACGGTCGACCGTCCACTGTGCCAGAAACGTGTACAGGTTTGTGCACGTCGGTCGACCGGCCGGTCGACCGACTTCTGACCTAGTCGACTGGTCAGAGACCAAGTCGACTTGGTTGAAGCCTGGAACAGAAAATCTGATAAAAACTTATTTTAAAAATATTTTTATCTTTTACAAACTTCCATAAAACTTGTTTTACATATTGCATTGATATTAATCATGTGATAAAACATTTCTACTCAAATATCAAGCATATGAAATTTACTTTTGTTTCTTTTCAAAAAATCAAGAATCAACACTTGTATTTTTCTCAAAACTTGATTTTTCAAGAACATGAATAGGGATATCAAAATAAGTTTGTTTACCAAGTTAAAGCATGTATGTATAAATAGAAAACATCTACTATACATATAACATATGTAAACTTGTTTTGATCTACTATTCATGAAAACCAAAAACCAAATCATGAAACGTGTGTGTTGTGTGAACTTGAGCATATCAACTAAACTAAGCTTTACAAATGGATCTAAAACTCTATCTAAACTAAGGATACCTAAGTCTCTTGACGATCTTCTATCTTCAAGTAGACTTGCTCCAAAACTCCATCCACCGAATGCAAAGATATGATCTTTAAGCTTTGGCACCGGAATCATCATGATAAGCTTCCAAACACTTCGTTGAAGCTAATCATCAAACTAATATCCTGTTAATGATCTGAAACTTAGAAACACAAGAATATTAGTAAACATAACTACATGAGTTGATCATCATCAAAACTAGAGTGGAAGGCCATTGGGCCAACAAGTATGTATTCCGAGAGCGGGGTGTTACAAATAATGAGGGGAGCTAACCCCCATTATGGAGGGCTTTTAGGGACAGTTTTACCCCAAGAGCCCCTTATAAATAGTTAGAGCTGCTATTGAAGATGGGTCAATTTTTTCAGCTGAGGAATATTGGCACTAAAAAGAGTCCAACTCTTCTACACAAACTTGCTGAGTTCATGTTTTCCCCAAATCTCTTTGAGATTTTATTTGATAGAAGCTATACTACTCCATCAGTGATCCAAGGAGAAAAGTGTTGAAGAAGCTTGACGTTCTCCCTGTCAATAAAAATAAGATTCACTTTCCACTGCTACGCAAAGAACCCAGTACTAAACAAAGAGGAGATTTGAGCTTGAATATCTCCTCTCTTTGTAATTGGTTTTGAGTTATTGTAACTTCTCATTAATTCAAGGAAACTTTGCAATATTCTCAACTTTCTGACCAGTACAAGAGATGGCGAATCTGCTGGGGACTACTTTCTCAATAACGAGCAACTTGTAGTGTAAGGTGACGTCAACTTCATGGGAAAGATGGTTAAGTCACTTGTTGTGAAATTCAACCAGGCAAAGTATGGGGAGTTTCTCTCTTCTGGCTCTAAGTGCCCCAGAGTGGCGCGGCAATACCGCAGCGTCTCCTTAGAGATCCGCTCTCAAGTCTCTTCAGAGACTTCCCCAAGAATGGCTTGTGCAAATAACGCTATTTCTGGCTGCGTCGCCCCGTGGCCCACGTCAATGTCTCCCACAAGACCTGCAAGGCCAATAACGAAGAAGGCCAATCTCTCCATGCCTCTCCTCTCAAGATTCCTCAGCTCTAGGTTATCGGGGGTCTCCAACCCGTGAAGCGTAACTGGAATGCTGAATGTCAACAAAGGTGTTGCGCACGTCGACAAAAGTCATATGTCCAGCAGACACAGAATGCGAAGCTCAAGCTCGTGTTTCTTCTGAGCAGCACCAGACTCGTGAGACCCGCGTCTCCATATCAAAACATAGAGTTCATGAAGTTTGCGTTTCTCAAGTTTTACCTCAGAGACGTGATACTCAGCAACACGAGGTCCGCTTCTTTTCTCAAAGATACGAGACCCGCGTCTCCATACCAGGAGCTCATGAAGCTTGCATTTCTGAAGCTTCACCTCATAGGCGTGAGTTCCGCATCCCTTCTCAAGGGTACGAGACCTGCGTTTTTGTGCCAAGATGCGAGATCTGTGTCTCTCCTAAAAGACGCGAGATCTTTGTCTCTCCTAAAAGACGCGAGACCCGCGTCTTAAAGCGTGAGGTCCACATCTTTTTTGCAAAGAATGAGCCTCGCATCTCCAATCCAAAAAGTGAGCCCCGCATCTCTGAGACCTGCGTCTTGAAGTTACGGCGCAAGGCTCATGTTCACCCCCCGACCCCTGAGGTCAGGGCTGAACTGGGAAGTTCTCATCCTTAAAGAATCGAGGCTGGTCTCTTCGATCCCCCTCCGACAGATCTAAGAGACTATTGACAAAGAAGAGGAGTGTTCATCAAATCACCCCTCAATGCTGCTGTGAACAGCTCATCATAGCAGTGCTCTGTGACACTGCAGCTCATATATATGAAAACAGTCGGTGTTCAACTAGTTATCATCAACACCAGTCTCCCGCTCACCAAAAGGCGTCGCTCCCGCACGAAGAGAACCTTCTTTGATACAGAACACCCTGAAGTCACTACAAACATGGTGGGTCTAAGTACTACGCCAAACAGGACTAAGGCGAAGCAGCGATAGTCAACTCCGACGAGTCTGACACTGAGCCGGAAGGAGTGTACCGGCATACCCGCACTTGGACTGGTACAATAGCTTCAGTGGATTACAGTGCCCTAGCCTGGGGCATTGAAGTAAGAAAGGCACACTCTGCCATCACAGAATCACAGGCCTCATACTCTTTCGTAGAGAAGAAGCTTTCGCATACATGGCAGGGACTCCTGAAGAAATGGTAAGGCACTTTGAACAGCAAGCTCAGGTCCAGAGAGAGCAACTCGATATGATTCATGCTCAACAAGAATCTATCGACACTCTTAAGCAGATGCTTTCGCAATTGCTTGAGGACAAAAAGAAGAAGCCAAAGACCAAGACTCCTTCCAAGAAGTCTAAGGGCATACGGAAGGAAAGGGAGAGTTCATCTTCTGCACATATGGAAGATGAAGAGCATTCCAACTCTGAGCCATCCAAGCCTCCATCTGAAGAGGAGGATAATTCAGAGAACGGGAGCACTCATTCCAAAAGGATGAGCAAATTGGAGAAAAGTCTTGAGGCCTAGCCAGTCGAAAAGGCCTCAAGAATTAGGAGTGGTTTGGCCATACCCGGCTGAGTGGGATCTTGTCCCATACCCTCGTAAGTTCAAAACTATGACCCTATAGGCCTTCGACGACAAGAGGTCATCGAACCAACATATATACTACTTCAAGTCTCTGACTGGGAATGTAGTATCAAATGATGCCATCCCGGCACATTTGTTCATCGGCACCCTGAAAGGGTTTGCTTTTGAATGGTTCATGAAGCTCTCAGAAGGCTCTATCAGAACAGGGGTGATCTGGAGAAGCTTTTCCTTACTCGTTCTTCAAAGGTGACTCAGAGATTACCATGACAACTCTCCTGATGACGAGAAACGAAAAGGAGAACCAATTAAGGCGTTTGTGGAGAGGTTTCAGAATATTGCACTCTGATGTCCCAGTAGTATGACCCAGGCCACCTTGGTGAAAACATGCCACCATAATTTACAAACCTTACTCCTAGATCAGATAGGAGTGGCTGAGAGCCGTACCTGAAAGTAGTTGGTCCAATAAGGCGAGCAAGCAGAGGAGATCGTTGCTAGGATTAAGGCAGGAGAAGGCAAGCCCAGACCTGAGAAGTCGACGAGGTGTGCGCCAGAAGCATCTTTTCAAGTTAAAAGGAAGGACACACTGGCAGCAGAGACGAAGTCTCCCTCTAAGCCCCAACTGGCTAGAGGTGATAGTTCTTCAAGCCAACCACACACCAACAAGAAGTACTCCTTCAAGGACGAGCATATTAATTCATTGTTCAAGTTACTCAACAAGAGTAACAGGCTGAAGCTTCCTGAAGCTAGACATCCTGAGGAGGTGGGCAAGACAAATAATCCCAATTACTGTTTGTACCACAGGATACTAGGGCACTCTACCAAGAGTTGCTACATCTTCAAAGATATCCTCCAAGCTTTGATTGATGCAGAGGTGCTCAAGCTCTGCCTGGAATAGAAGAAGGTGATAGCTAACATGACGTTATTTTTTCAGTTCGGGGTACATCCTCCAACGTCAGCCGGAGTAGTTCCCATCTCGAAAGGAGAACTAAAGGTAATCAATACAGATCCACATCACTGTCGGGAGAAAGATCACGTACCTGTTCCTACTCCTCAAGAGAGATTATGTGGGTTCATCCCGACCTCATGGAAGGCCAGCAGTGGACTACTGTTACCAACAAGAAGTCCAGAGGCAAAGCGAAAGCCTCGCCTTGCAATGTGGTGTGTGCTTCCTCCAGAGATAAGAAACCGATGTGGCCTCGCTAACTAATTCTGAAGAGGAGACAATCATCCTTGCTACAGAACCGAATGCACCGCTTATAGTAGGGACTACTTGAAGATGTACGACGAAGTGGTGGCAAATCTGCCTAAACCCACCCAAGAGCCAACCAAGCAATCCATGAAGCAACTCGTGGAGAAGCAAAAGAAGCTTCGATACGGTAAAACTCTCTCAAAGACAAAGTGGAGGGATCTTCAGCATCTTACCATTTTGATGTTTTGGCTCAGCTGGCCAACATCCCGGCTAAGATTACCCTCTATGAGCTCCTGAGATTGTCCAAGTCAACAAGGGAGGCTCTTAGAGAAGTTTTAGACGATGTTGAGGCTTCATGGCCGGATTCCAGCTAAACCAGAGGAGGAAGATGAAGAAAATTGCCTCCATGCCTCTCAATATGTCTTCTACATAACCTTCACTCCAGATGACATGCAGGTCAAGAGGAAACATGATAGGTCCCTTACTTTATACGGTACATTGAATCATTTAAGGTGAGTCGCATTCAGGTGGATCCAGATCCATGTTGAGCATCATGCCCCACCAGGTCATGCAGCACTTGAGAATCCCCACTCATCAATTGAGCATCACTCAAACTATCATTTATGGCTTCAACGCTAATGGTATGCGCCTGGTAGGAAAGATCAAACTCAAATGCCAGATCGGAGACCTGAGATCTGAGGTGACGTGCTATGTTATTGACGCCGACACTGCGTATAATTTGTTGCTGGGACGATCATGGATTCATCGCAATTCCATTGTCCCCTCTACTCTTCATCAAGTCATGAAGTATGTTGACGGAGATGGAAAAGTCCGAGCGTTGATTGTTGAAAGGCATCCGTTCAAAGGGGTAAAGAATTACTTTATAGACTCCCTCCTGTATCAGGATTCCCCGAAAGCAGACGAGAATCCCCAGCCAGAGGAACCAGACTCTGATTATGAAGCTGATGTCGAGCCAGAAGTAGAAGAAGAATGTCTTTAGGAGCTGAATCCTCTTGTAACGAGCGTTAATAAGCTCGATGTCAATAACACTACCAATGATATAGGTAAGTGGTATATTAATGAAGAGTTAGATTTGACTTATTTTTCTTTATTTGCTTCTGATTCCGTACCAACAGATACTAGTACTAATGTAGATGATGACCCCTGGTCGGCAATAAATGCCCTGACATTATTGCATGTACCAGTGAGATCATCTCTCACGGCATATCAAAGTGTCAGTGATGTGCAAGAAACCTTCTTCGAGGTCCCAGCAGGACGCTAAGTCAAAAATCAATTTTTCAGAAGAGTCAAGTCCAAACCCATGATTCGTGAAGATTAGGAAAGCGAGACCGAACCCCCTCAGTTCTCTCATTACGAGTCAAATGTACTCAAGATGATGAACATGGGGTATGACCTAGTAAGTGGTCCTGCCTTGAACTTTGGCAAAGGAAGACGAACACTGCTTCGATCTTCCGTTCCAATAGGGAAGCCCCTGATTATTATCACTGAACTCGGAGGAGGTTGGGCTATGTGTC